>JAODAL010010191.1:0-106544 GCA_025379985.1 Phyllomedusa bahiana | reverse complement strand
AGGAATTTGGAAAAAGATTACTCTAACTGGATTATGGAAAAAAATGGGGTTTCTTATTCACATTTGGGCCAGAACTGCTTAAGCCCACTTCCAAAACTTCCCCGGGGACCCGGCAAGGGGGTCCTACCTAACGTTACCTCTATTGGGCCCTTTTCAGACCGCCACTTCGGGGAGCAAGGCCCCTGCTTCAAAGCACACCCCTGATTTAAAACCTGAGAAAGGGGGGGGAAAAAAACCAAAAAGGGGTTCAGCCACCCCCCCTTTTAAAAAAATTTCAAAAAAACAGTGCATTATGTAAGGGATGGGGCTGACCCATTTTTGGTTTTTTTGTACTCCACCCCTTTCTCAGGTTTTAAATAGTGCATGGTTTTTAAAGGGGCCCTTTCGCTCCCTGAAGTGTGCTGGTCTAAAGGCCCCCAATGGGGTAACGTTACGTGGACCCATTGCCTGGGGTTTCCCGGTAAAGTTTCGGAAGTGGGTTTAACGTTCTGGCCGAAGTGTGAATAGAAACCTCTTTTTTTTTTTTTTTTTTTCCTAAAACCTAGTAGCATTAATGTTTTTTCCCAAAAGTTCCTATGTCCTTTTTGATAGTTCCTTTAGTCCATATTGCCACGTTTTTTTAATTTTAAATGATTTGTATTGTTCCCAAACCCCAGGTGCATTTGTGCTTTTTTTAAAAAAAGTTTTTTATTGCAAAACCAAACTTTTTTTTGACTTATGTAAGGGGGGTGGTGGCTGATCCATTTTTGGGTTTTTTTATCCACCCATTTCTCGGTTTTAAATCAGTGCAGTGTGTTTTAAAAGGTCTCTTGCTCCCTGAAGTGTGTGGTCTGAAAAGGACCCAATAGAGGTAACTTTTCGTAGGACCCACTTGCCAGGGGCCCGGTGAAGTTTCGGAAGTGGGGTTAAGCAGTTTTGGGCCCGAAGGGGGAACTAAGAACCTCATTTTTTTCCATATATCCAAATGCAGTAAAGCTTTTCCCAAAGTTCCATGCCCTTTTTGATAGTTCCTTAGTCCAGAGTGCCCTGTTTTTTTTAATTTGATCCAAGAATAAAAGGGATACTTTACTTCTGTCCCAAAAGTCAGGCTGAAGTTGACTGTTCCTTTTCAGGTGAGATTATTTTTTGGAGAGATGCAGGTTCCTCCGGGGGGTTTTTCCCCAAACCATTCCGGGAAATTTCCCAAAAAAACCCAATCTGCCAAAACCCAAATTTCATATGTATAAAAAATAGAAAAAAGGGAAGTTAAGGGTGTGGAACTTTTTTAAAGGGTTTTAGTGCTTTCCCTTGTTTTGTGTGTGTTTTGGTTTTTCCTTTAAATTGAAGCCCAAAAAAGATTTTTTGTTTTAAATACCCCCTTGATCTTTTTTGTCCAAATTGCTTTATTTTTTTTAACCCCTGTTATAGAAGCCATGTCCCCCAACTTTCCCATTAATTTTAAATTGGTATTTTGAGGGAAAACCCTTTTTAAATTAAGTTAACTTGTAAATATTCTTCCTTTTTCCCGGTTCATTGGTATGCGTTTAATAAAGCTAGTAGGTGGGGCGGCTTCTTCTGTACTTTGAAATTTTCCCAAACATGTGCAAAAAGCTTCATGGCTCTCCCTAAAAAAACGGGGGTTTTCCCAGAGAAGGTGTCCCCTTTTTTCCACAGAAGTAAGGAATACTTTTTCTGTCTAAAAATTCGGCTGAAGCCGGGATGTTTTTTTACAGGTTGGATAAATTTTTGGGAAAGACATGCAGGTTGCCCTCGGGGGTTTCTCCCAACCATTGCGGGAAATTTCCCAAAAAAGCAATCTGCAAACCACTTTCCCATTTTTTAAAAAAATAGAAAAAGCCCTTGGGAATTTTTGGTGTTTTGAAAATTTTTTGGTTTTTTTTAAAGGGTTTTTATTGACCCCTTTTTTTTTGGTTTGTGTTGTTTTTATCCCTGTCACTTGGGCCAAAAAAGGGTTTTATTTCATTGGTTTTTTTTAATTAACCTGTGAGAAAAATTTGTCCTAATCCATATACATTTTTAAACCCTGGAATGGTAGACAAGCCCACTCAACATGCCATTTAAAATGTAAAGGTAGTTTGTTTGGAGACCCCTTTTTTTTTAAATTACTTTGTACTTATTTTTCCCCTTATACCTGTCGTTGGAAAGCAGATTTTTAAGCTAGTTTGTGGGGCTGTTCTTCTGTACTTCTGAATTCCCACATGTGCTAAAGTTCATGGACTCCCCCAAATTTGAGACAGGGTTGCCAGAGAAGGTGTCCCCTTTTTTCCCAACAAAAAATTTTGGCTTTTAATTCTGTCTCAAAAGTCGGGTTTGAAGTCTGCTGTTCCTTTTAAAAGATTGTTGGGCCCCGGGTCCTCTGGACCCCATAGATACACCCCCCTTGCCGGGAGCTCTCTTCCCCAAAATTTTGGGGGAGGGGGTTTAAAGGCTCGGGCAGCGGGCCACCCTTTAAAACCACAGACCCCTTTTAAAAGCCGGGCTGCGGGAAACAAAAAAAGGGCACTACCTCAATCTCCAAAATTAACCTGCAAATTTTTGTGGCCCTCAGGGGGGGAAACCCCGGGGACCTGCACTCCTGTATCCCAAAAAGGGGGACATAAAATTCCTCAGGGGCTCCCGAGAAAATTCCTTTCATATCACACGGGCGGGAAACACCGGGTGTCTTGAGCCCAACGGGGTTTCTTCATAACATCTTTCGGGAACTACTGCTCTCCCCCCATAACTCAATTCCTTCCTCTAAGAAACAACAAAAAGAAAAGAACTTGCGTTGGCTAAGATTGGCCTGCTTAGCCCCAAAACCCCCATTTGTGCAAAAAAGGGGTACCCAAATGGGGGACGACACCTACCATTACAGGCAGGACCTGCCCCGGAGTTGCTAGATGGGGAGGTGGTCCTGGGGGGTCCCACCTTTTTTCTCCCCCCGGGTTTGGGCAGTCACCCCTCAATGATTTCCTCCCCAGAAGGGATCTTAAAGCCCCAAAGGATTTTTGTAGTTTTAAGGAAACCCTTAAGGAGAGTTTGAATCGGTTAGAACGGCCCTTAGAATATGGGGGGGAGAGAGTGGAGTCTATTGAAACCCCCCATGACGACCCCACAATTGTTCCCTTAAAATTTTCAGGTGACCCCCCAAACCCAAAACCCCTGGGGGGAAACAAAACCGGGCAAGGGGAAAGAAAAGAAAGGGGAAAAAAGGGAAAACAACTTTGGTTTAGGGGAGTCCCGGGCCAAAGGAGAAAGGATGTGTTCCAAAATTCTTATAAATCTTTAGTCCTTTCCTAGGGGACTGACCCCGGGCAATCAAACTGGACAGACCCATGGGGCCCCTTTAAAAAACCAAAGGGGTCCCCTTTGGGGGCCCGAGAATATATGTGCGTGCCGAGTTCCCAGTCAAAGAGCAAATTTGATGCGCTAGAACCCGGGTTCCTTCAATACCGGGGGACTGCTCCAGTTTTTCCCCGGATTTTTCCCGGATAAATCTCCAAAAAAAGTCTCCCTAACCCCCGCTATAAATCTAAAAGAAACTCCTCCCCTACCGCTGGGGTTCCCTTTTGCTTTAATGGCCACCAAAAATGGACGTCTGCAACTTTTTAACACTTTTGAAGACCTTCCAATTTTTTTGCTCCACTCTGGGTTTTTTAAACCGGGCTCTCGGAGGGGAGTGGGGGACCCTCCCCTGCCTTCCCCAGAATGGCAGGACATAGCCCAAAGGAAGAAATTGCTTGCCGAAACCCGGGAGATCGGGGAATAGATTGCCTCTTCTTCTGTATTGTTGTCTTAGTTTGGGGGTTTGGTTATTTTAGTATCTTTTTGCCCCTTTTTGGTTTGTCCTGGTTATCTTTAAACCGGTGGGGAAAGATTGGGAGTTTTTTTGATTTTCGTTTGGGGCGGGTGGTATGTGAAGGTGATTGGTAGTAGATACCTCGCTTTTGCAGGGAAAACTTCAAAAAATTTTTAATAATGCTAGTTTTGTAGTGTTAAAACTTAGTAGCCCGTTTCCCCCCTTTAAGGGGGTGTTTTTAGTTGATGGTAGGTTAGAACGAAGATATTTTTTGTACAAATTTGTCTAAAAAAAAGTTTTTTTATAAAATTAAGGGATTGCCCCCCTCACTTTTGTTTAATTTTTTTTTATGGGATTTGGAGAAATATTTTACTATCCTTTTTTAAAAACCCGGTTCCTGGTATTTTGTAATCTTTAAAAAATTTCCCTTTACATCTAATGGAGATCCCCCCGGCCCCCTTTAAAATTTTGCGGTCAATACTTGCTCGTTGGGTATTCGCTCCCTGAGGTGTTCTCCCCAAAATTTTCGTTACTTTCCGGGGTTTTTGAGGAAGGGGTATTTCTGCGAATTTTGGTTTTTTTTTGGGTTGGATGCCTCCCCAAGGCTGGGAAGTCTTGATGGCAAGTGCAACTTTATTTTTTTTTGTGGGGTTTTTTGTTGTCCGTGTTTCCCTTCCCCTTTTCCCCCTGTCACCCTTTGTCTTATGGCAAAACAGATCAGCATGGGAATTTGTTTTTTGATGCTTCCAAAAAAGGGTCATAATGGTTAAATTTTTTTTAAATGTAAGGGTTTGAATCCAATTAAAAGAAAAAACTCTTTTATGCCCCACCTTAAAGCTCTAGACCTGATTTGGATTTTCCAAAAAACATTTTAATAAAAATGGAAACTTAACTTTTTTTTAAAAAAAGTTTTTACCCAATTAGCATGGGGCATCCCAAGATAAAAAAAAAAACGGGGGGGGGGGCAATATTATTTTAATACCCCCTTATTTTGTATCAAAAAATTTTTTCGCAGACCCCGGGGGGGGTTATGTGTTTTGGAGGGACTTGGAGGGTCCCCTATTTTATTGTGTAAGTCTATGCCCCCAACGTTGGTCAATTACCCTTTCTAAAGAGGCTGTTAAATAAACTATCCCACTACCCTCCTTCAGCTGTTGTAGTAGGGGGGATTTTAATTTAATTTTTCAGAACATTAAGATAAATTGTGGATGAGGGGCCCCCCAGTGCTTTCGAACCAGTCTAATCAGTCCAAGGGATTCAGACAACTTATTGTAGATTTAGATGTTTGATCTTGGAGGATAGCGCATCCCTCAGAAAGGGCGTATACTTTCTTCTCTAATTCGCATCAGTCTCACTCCAGACTTGATTATTTCTTTGGAAATTTCTGGCTTTAATGATGGGAAAATGAAGAAGTAGGAACTATAAAAGTGGTAAGATCATGCGCGTCAAGTCTGTCCCTTAGACCTCGAGCCAGGGACCGGGTGTGTCACTGGAGACTTAATGAATCCCCGTTGAAAAATCCAGCATATAGGGAGGAACTGAGGGAAAACATCTTTGTAGGAATACTTTGAGGTTAACACAGGTTCGGTCTCATCTCCCACTTATTCTCTGGGAAGCCCATAAGCCCGTGTTTCCGGGGACAGTGCATAGCACTGGGCAAATTGATTAAAGAGGGACAGGCAGGCGAAATGGAGGAGTATTCAACGGGCTTAAAACGAATGGAAAGATAGACTAGTGTTGAACCCTAGTAAAAATGTTCTGAGGAGAATAGTTTCTCTAACAGCTAGCTTGAGGAGTTGGCATTACATAAAGCTGAGAAAATTTTTAGTTTCACAAAACACAAATTATTATGAAAGAAGCAAATAAAGCACATACACTCCTGGCTAGATGTTAGGGATGAAACGGAGCGCCTTACTCCACTGTCCTGAGGAATAACAGAGGAGAGCCAATTTATGATCCCCAAATATTGGGGGACATGTTTCACCTCTTATTTGTGAATCTCTAAACGTTCGGACACCTTCCCCACGGATAGTGCGGAGCGGATAGGTACTTACAAAATTTTCTGGATGGTGCCAGCTTCCAAAGGCTCTCGGCAGAAGTTTTTAAACTCCTTAAAATGCTGTTATCACGCGGAGGAATTTTGGATCCATTAAGCACCTCCCCTCAGGCAAATCACAGGTCCAGATTGACTTATATTATATTATCAGATTTTCCAGCCCAACTACTCCGAATTTATGCCTTGTATAATTCCTTTTCTGTGGGGTCTTCCATACCGGAAACATTGTTACATTTCTATATTACACTAATACCCAAACAGGGTGGGGATCCCCTGGAGTGCGGTAGCTACAGACAGTGTCGGACTGGGGGGTCTGGGGCCCACAGGGGAATTGATCTTCGGGGGCCCACCCTACTGTACATGAAATTATTACCGGCCTCTCGGACATAAACGAGACCATTTTACCACATAATGCAGTGTGCAAAACAGACTGTATTGGTTGTACAATGTAGTCACACATTTGTCAGTCTAACATATCATAGACACAGGGCTAAGTAGTTCCACCCATATCTCCCTCCACCACTTACAATCCCCCCCACCCAATACAATACCCCCCCCCCCCAATACAATCCCCCCTCCCCCAATACAAATCCCTACCACATACAATACCCCCACCCACATAAAATATCTCCTCCCCCCACTTAAAATACCCTCCACCCAATACAATATCCCCCTCCCCCCACATACAATACCCCCCTACCACTACAATTCCCCTAAAAAAGCCCACTAAAATTTTTCCCCCTCCAATAGCCCACATAAATACCCCCCTCCAATAGCCAAAAACAAATTTTCCCCCCCCCCAAAAAAAAATATCCCCCCCCACCCAATAAAATTTTCCCCCCTGCCCCAAACAATATCCCCCCCCCGCCCACATACAAATCCCCCCCCGCCCCTTAAATATCCCCCTCCGCCCGCTAAATTTTTCCCCCTGCCCGCAAAATATCCCCCTCCGCCCGCTTACATATCCCCTCCCGCATACAATACCCCCCCGCCCCGCATCCCAATACCCCCCTCCGCCCGCTAAAAATATCCCCTCCCCCCGATAAAATCCCCCCCCCCACATAAAAATCCCCTCAACTTTTCCTTTGGTAGACCTCACTACCTTTAAAAAAAAACCCCAGAAGAAAAAAGTCTAACCCTACACAGGGTGGGGTGTTCCCTCACTTTAAATCGGGGACATTACTTGCCTTTTTCTAAGACAATATAACCTAAACACTGCTAATGGAGACATAAGGGTAGAAACCACCAGGCCCCAAAAAAATTACGAAAAATTTCAGCAATCCAATATAAAGTAAAATAACCCTGAAATAAGGGGTCCCCGGAAACGCCTATCTGGGAGTCGTTCTCTTCTTTGGGTTTTTTCCCTTTTTCCTTTTCTTTGCATCCTTTCCACCCCGCCATGAGGACTTGCCCCGGCCCACGTCATCCCAGAAATTACAACAAATATCTTAGAATCCTAAATTTTTCCTCTCTTTACCATTCCACCTTGTACAAATACCCCAAAGGGGGGGGAGAGGGGGTACAAGCCATAATTAGGCCTGGACCTAAGGGGTTTTTAGGGTGGGGAAAGGGGCTAACCCCCTTGGAGATAAGCTTTTAATGGGCTGCTGCCTTCAAATTTATTCCAGGAGGAGACAAGACCCTAGGGGGGTAGGGAAAAAGGGGAAACCCAGGTAAATGATACCTATTTAGGTAGGTAGATCCCCGGTAATTGGAAGCCCGGCCCCAGGTAGGGGGGTGGCTACCCAGCCCCGGGTGGGTAATTAAAAAAGCCCCCATTAGGCAAGTTGATGGTACAGTTATTGGTGGACCCCGTTAGGTAGATGTATAGTTGGGGGCCCCCCTTTATATGACTTAACCATTAGGGACCCCCTTTGGGGTATACAGGCAGTTTTTAAACCTCCTTTAGGTTTTTAAGACAGGGGTTCTCTAGGGAGTATCAGGCAGTAAGGGGGGCCCCCTTTTTGGGAGTAACAGGCAGTTGGGGTATTTTAGGTAGTATACAGGTAGTAAGGGGCCCCCTTTAGGTAGTATACAGGCGTTAGGGTCTCTTTTTGTATATCAGGGAGTTAGGGGCCCTTTAGCAAGGGAGGGAGTCAGGGCCCCCTTTAGGTACCCGGGCCCCCCTTTGTTTGTCGGGCCCCCCCGTTTGTTTGTCGGGCCCCCCCTTTGTTAGTCGGGGCCCCCTTTTCGGCCAGGGGTCCTTTTTGTAGCAAGGGCCCCCGTTTGTTGGGGGGCCCCCTTTATGTGTCAGGGCCCCCCCTTTGGGTAGTCAGGGGCCCCCCTTTTATCGGGCCCCCCTTTTCTAGTCAGGGCCCCCTTTTTTAGTTGGGGGCCCCCCCTTTTTGTAGCCGGGCCCCCTTTTAAATAGCCAGGGCCCCCTTTTTTGTAGCCAGGCACCCCTTTGGGGGTTTACGGCCCCTTAGGTATCACGGCCTCCTTTATGTGCCAGGGCCCCCAAAATTTTTTCACGGCTCCCTTTATGTAGCCCGGGCCCCCTTTATTTTGTCAGGCCCCCCTTTTTGTAGTCAGGGGCCCCCCTTTGAGCCCGGGGGCCCCCCTTTAGTTGCCGGGCCCCCCTTTAGTTAGCCGGGCCCCTTTTTGGGAGCCAGGGCCCCCTTTTGGGAGCCGGGCCCCCCTTTTGAGTCAGGGGCCCCCTTTAGGGACCAGGGCCCCCCTTTAAGTAGCCAGGGCCCCCTTTTTTAGTAGCCAGGGGCCCCCCCCTTTTGATAGCCAGGGCCCCTCTTTAGAGTAGCCGGGCCCCCCCTTTTGAAGCAAGGCCCCCCTTTAGAGTAGCCGGGCCCCATTTGCGTAGCCGGGCCCCCCTTTCGTAGCCCGGGCCCCCCCGAGTAGGGGCCCCCCCTTTAAGAGCCAGGGGGCCCCCTTTAGAGTAGTTAGGGCCCCCCTTTTTGGTAGCCCGGGGGGGCCTTTTTAGCAGGGCCCCTTGGTAGCCGGGCCCCCATAGTTAGGGCCCCCCCTTTGGTACCCCAAAGGCCCCCCTTTTTGAGTGCCAAAGGCCCCATTCGTAACCGGGCCCCTTTAGGTGCCAGGGCCCCCCCTTCAGGGGTAGCCCGGGGGGGGCCCCCCCTTTAGAGTAAACCGGGGGCCCCCTTTTTAGCCGGGCCCCCTTAGGTAGCCGGGCCCCTTTTTTGTAGGGCCCCCCTTTAATGTCAGGGCCCCCCTTTATGTATTTAGGGCCCCCTTTTGTTAGCCAAAGGGCCCCCTTTTAAGCAGGGCCCCCCTTTAGTTAGCCAGGGGCCCCCTTTTGAAAAAAGCCAGGGGCCCCCTTTACAGTAGCCCAGGGCCCCCTTTGGTAGCCCGGGCCCCCATAGTTTGTCGGGCCCCCCTTTATGTAGTCGGGCCCCCCTTTAGTTGCAGGGGGCCCCTTAGTTAGCCAGGGCCCCCTTTAGTTAGCAGGGCCCCCTTTATTAGCCAGGGGCCCCTTTAGAAAAGTCGGGCCCCCTTTTCAGTACCGGGGCCCCTCTTTTTAGAAGCCGGGCCCCCTTTAGAGTACCGGGCCCCCTTTAGATCCAAGGCCCCCCCTTTAGGTAGCCCAAGGCCCCCCTTTTTGTCATTTTTTTGCCAAAATTTTGAAAATGAAAAAATAGGGGACTCAGTGGGCGGCGCGGTAGCGCGCCGCGGCAAAAAAATTTCATGGACCGCCCATCTTGTCGGGAGCCCGCCCCTTCAAAAAGCCACCCCACTCCACCCAACTGCATAACCTTTGGAAGAAAGCCCGGTAGGCCCTTTAGCCAGTTAGCCCCCATAAAAGGTAGTGCCCCCTTACGGCGGTAGATGCCCCCTTGTAGCCCAATAATGCCCCCCCGTAGCAGGTAAGCCAAATTTGTAGCCAGGGAGTGCCCCCTTTTTTTGCCAGGTTGGGCCCCCCCTTTTTTACCAAAGTGTGCCCCATTGTTAGCCAGTAGGCCCCATTGTTAGCCAGGTGTGCCCCATTGGGCCGGAGTGCCCCCCATTGTTGCCGGGATGCCCCCATTGTTTGCCAGGTAGTGCCCCCCCTCTTTTAGAGGTATTCCCCCCTCTTTTAGCCCCGGTAGTGCCCCCATTGTTACCAGGTGTGCCCCCACCCTTTACAGGTATGCCCCCTCGTTACCCAGGTAGGCCCCATTGTTTGCCAAGTACCCCCCATCTTTAGCCGGGTTGTGCCCCATCTTTTTAGCCAGGTGTGCCCCCTTTGGTTGCCAGGTAGTCCCCCATTTTTGCCAGGTATCCCCCCTTTGTTTGCCAGGTAGTGCCCCCATCTGTTAGCCAGGTAGTCCCCCCTGGTTTTAGCCAGGTAGGGCCCCCCTGTTGCCAGGTATGCCCATTTTTAGCCAGGTAGTGCCCCCATTGTTAGCCAGGTAGTGCCCCCATTTTGCCGGGTAGTCCCCCCTCGTTCCCGGGTTCCCCCTTGTTGCCAGGTAGTGCCCCCACTGTTAGCCAGTGGGCCCCCACTTTAGCCAGGTGGCCCCCCCCTTTGTTGCCAGGTAGTCCCCCCTCGTTGCCGGTAGTGCCCCCTCTGTTCCGGGTAGGCCCCCCTTGTTAGCCGGGTAGGGGCCCCCATTGTTAGCCGGGGTATTGCCCCCATCTGTTAGCCGGGTATCCCCCCTTTGTTCCCGGTAGTCCCCCTTTTTGTTGCCAGGTAGTGCCCCCTTTGTTGCCAGGTAGTCCCACCATTTTTTGCCGGGTAGGCCCCCTCTGTTAGCCAGGTAGTCCCCCCCTTTTAGCAGGTGTCCCCCATTGTTGCCGGGTATCCCCCCTTTGTTCCCCAGGTAGTGCCCCCATTGTTGCCGGGTGATCCCCCATTGTTGCCGGGTGAGCCCCCCATTGTTGCCAGGTAGTGCCCCCTCTGTTCCCAGGATTTCCCCCTCTGTTAGCCGGTAGACCCCCCTAAAGCAAATAAAATAAAATAATAAAATCCACTTACCCACCAGGCCCTCAGCCGGCCAGCTCCTGCCCGATCCTCGCGGGCGGGGGGGAAGTGAGAGCGCCGCCGCACTCCCCTGCACGGGTCCTTCCCCCTGCCGGAACTGTATGTGCGGCGCGCAACCGGCGCCGTACATACAGGGAGAGGAGGGAGGAGGGAGCGATCCCTCCTGCCTCCTCCCCGCACAGTGAGACGCGGGCGGGTGAGCGGCCGCTGCGGCCGGGCTTCACCCGCCTGTAGGAGCGGTCCCGCGGCGCAATTGTAGCGCACCAGCGCTACTCTTGCGCCGCGGTAATTTAAAGGACCCCGCCGCCTGCAGGCGGCGGGAGGGAATGCCAACTCCCCGGGAAGGGGCGGGAGGGGACCCCAAATAGCGGGACCCCCCGCCAAAAACGGGAGAGTTGGCATGTATGCCTTTAGGTAGCCAGGGCCTCCTTTATGTGTAGCCAGGGCCCCCCTTTAGAGTCGCCAGGGCCCCCTTTAGTGTAGCCAGGGCCCCCCTTTAGAGTAACCAGGGCCCCCCTTTGTAGCCAGGGCCCCCCTTTAGCGTAGTCAGGGCCCCCTTTTAGAGTAGTCAGGGCCCCCTTTTAGAGTAGTCAGGGGCCCCTTTGTAGTCAGGGCCCTTGTAAGTAGATTAAAAAAAAAAACAACAACAACCAGCCACTTACCTGGCTCCGGCTCCTGCCCGGTCCCGGCCGCTCCGAGCTGCCGCCGGCTCCTTCCGTCCTGCATAGGCAGCACGGTGATGTGACGTCACCGCGCGCCTACGTCAGCAGTAGGGGCCGGAGCCCGGCAGGCTGAAGGCATAACGCGTTCAGCCTGCCGGGGAGATCAGCGGAGCGCAGCGCTAGTGGCACTGTGCTCCGCTGACACCGCGCAGCCCCGGGAGTCGGGGACATTAGTCCCCAACACCCGGGCCGGTCTCTGGGCGCTTGGGACGCAGGTCCCGGGCGTTCAGTGACCGGATGCGCGGACGGGCCCCGGGGAGCGACGGCACTGCCTCCGGGGCCCACAGCGGCTCGGTGGGGGCCGCCGGGGGATTCCCCGGTCCCCCGGCGGCCCAGTCTGAGCCTGACTACAGACCCATAGCATTATTAAATGCAGACATGAAAATTTTCACTAAGATCCTGGCTAATAGACTCTCCCTTCATTTGCCGGGTCTCGTTAATAGAGATCAGGTCGGCTTTGTTCCTTGCCGACAAGGGGGGGATAACACCAGAAGGGCCATTGATCTCATCGACATTGTAAACAAAAGGAAGGAATCCATGCTCCTTTTAAGCCTGGATCGGAAAAGGCATTCGATCGTCTTAATTGGTCATTTATGTTTCATACATTACGGGCGTTTGGGATCGGGGGCCCTTTTGTTGCTGCACTCTGGGGGATCTACTCCCAGCCAACTGCTACTATTAGGCTGCCCCATGCTATGTCCCCAAAAATATCTATTCGTAACGGTACTCGGCAGGGATGTCCTCTATCCCCCTCCTATTTGCCCTGTCTATCGGGCCCTTAGCAGCAGCAATTAGATTATCTTCAGACATTGCGGGAGTGGTGGTCAGGGAAAAAGAGTTCAAAATCTCATTGTATGCGGGCCTTTTGTACTATTAACCCTTAATAATCTGGCAGTTACATTACCTAAATTTACACTCTCTCTTGGAACAATTTGGCCGCTTATCAGGCTATAAGATAAATACATCCAAAACAGAGGCTTTGCCAATAGGCATACCGGATGCACAGGTCACCCACCATAAGGCAAACTTTTAATTACCGATGGAAATGGAAATGAGCCTGAAATATCTAGGATTTTTTTTGACTCCAGGATACTCCCACTTTTTAAACAAAAACTTTCCAAAAATTGCTCTTGGAAATTAAAAACACCCTGGACCGCTGGAATAGATTGGCACTGTCTTCTTTTTGGTCGGATTGCAGCCATAAAGATGTCGGTCTACCAAAACTGATGTCCCTGTTTGAGACTCCCCCGATTCCAGTGCCCTGGCGACCCTCCGATTTTTTGCAAGGAGCTTTATTCATTTTATATGGGCGCGCAGGGAATAGGATATCTAGGGATGTCTTGTTAGCGGGGAAAAAGGAGGAGGGCTTGCGGTACCGGATGTGGTTAATATTACTGGGCAGCACAGTGAGGGTTATACCCGCCTGGTTGACGCTATAGCGTATTCCAGATGGATGGAAATCGAAAAGCTGTGGATTTGGGTTTCCCGGGCCCCCTAACTTTTATTATGGGCCACTACTAAAAAGTAATATTGAGCAGTCATAAATAAAATTCCATGTCTCTGACGAGAACTGTATGGTAGAAATGTTATAAAAGGTTTGCATTATGTTCGGACGCATCCCCCATGACATCCTTCCTATTTAATCCATTACTCCAAAAAGACAACTTACTCTCGATTAAATGGTGACCCAGGGAAGGAAATCCAACAAAAATTAAAACGATTATTAGATGAAGGTATATACATGGGCGTCATTACCCAAGAGTTACCCGGGTTAAATTTTATGGTAACTACACCAATCACCCGATTCTGCATTCCCCCCCTAAAATACATAAGGAGATATTCCCACCACCATTAAGAGTTATAGTAAGCGGCATTGGATCCGTTACTGAAAAAAACTGGGCAATTGGATAGACACTCTGCTACAGCCTCTTGTGATCATGACACCTGGTTATATACGTGATACGAAAGTTTAGTGTTTAGCTATGTTTTAAAACTACAATGGAAAAAATTTTTTTCTGGCTATCGTGTGATGTGGTGGGACTTTATCCCTCCATCCCACAGACAGGGCAAGTTTTTAATATTGGGAGAAATTTTTTGGGGGAACCATAGCCGCTACGCAGATGTCATCAATGAGTTCATAGTTTTGTGCGTAGAAAAATTTTTGTTAAAAAACAACTATTTTTCGTTTGATGGGGAATTTTATCTTCAAAAAAAGGCGCGTCAATGGGAGCCAAATGCTCCCAGCACTCGCGAACATATATATGAGTGCATGGGAGGAGGAATATTTATTCTCCGGGGGTTGTCCCTTCTCCTCCCACATCAGGTGGATGGGAGGGTTACATTGATGACCTCCTCCTGGTGTGGGAGGAGGACGGGCAACCATCTGGAATGTCTTTTAGAATATATAAAATATAACGATTACAACTTAAAATCACATCACAATGGCACAATGACACTATAGCTTTTTTAGATGTGATACTCTCAGGGACAGAGGATGATCAAAAATTTTAGTGATCCATATAGGAAAATTACTTCAATAAAAACACAATCTTTAAAAGCAGAAATCCCTACATCCAAAACACATAATCAATAATATTCCATACGGCGAGTTAATTCGCCTGAAACGCAATTCTTCTACGAAAGAAATATTCGAAGAACAACAAGAAAAAGTGATTAAAAGATTGAGGGCAGAGAGGCTACACTGAAAAAATCTTTAAATCAGGCCAATAAAAAAGTGTCCAATTAAATACAAGAGAAGACTTATTGAGACAGAAGAAAGAACAACAGAAACAAAAAAGAAAAATATAGTCTTTGTTACAAATATAGTGCACAAATACAAAAAATTGTTAGAATTATTAAAACAATCTACCACTTCTATACGACAAGGAAACATGCGAGAAACTGTTAAATAATCAAAGATTCATTTCAAGAAAGGGCCCCCACATTAGGGAATTATGTCTCCAAGCCTTTTTAAAACAAATGAAAGGCCACAGCAAATTGGTTGAACACCAAAGGTTTTTTTCGCTGTGGACGGACAAAGGTGCACAACATGCAAAATATGCACAATGCACAAAGGAGTTTTCTTCTATGGTTACAGGGGAAAAATTAAATCTTAAGTAGGCTATTGCAATACAAAAAAGTTTTAATTATAACCCTTTAAACACATGTTCCCTTTGTAAATTCAATATGTGGGTTGTAGTGCAAAAATTTAAAAATAGAATTTGCAGACATCTCTCAGATATTAAAAAGAACACCTACAGCTAATGTCTCTATGGCCTCACGCCACTTTTATGAATGTCATGCAGGAGATACTAATACATTTACCTGCAATGTAATTGAAGTAGTACATAGACCAGAAAGAGGAGGTAATATACAAAAAAAACTTCTATCCCGTGAAGCATGGTGGATATTCCGCCTAAATACTAGAATTCCATTAGGATTAAATAAGCGCCATGAACATCATGTTTTCACTATTAAAGTACTAGCCATTATCAGCAGCAATCACATGATCATCCCAACATAAAAGGTTTTTATTTTCGTATATATTTTAATATGTATCAGTGCATTATTTCCAACCACTATATAAAGGAAATGAGGTAACTCTGACATCACACCATGAATAAGGGACAACGCCTCCGAAACGCGTCGGTGGAACGCTTGCTGAACTGTTAATGTCTGACCTTTTGAAAATGGACTTTTAAAGTTTTCTTTAATAAAGCTACAAGTTTTAAAGAATCAAAGAAATCTCACAGTTGCTGGAGTGCAAATAGTCTTTCCAAAAAGATGGGATGGATGCTAGATGGAAGCCCTGGTTCACAAACAGACTCTTTAAATTCGCAGATGTGGTAGATCCCCGCACTCTGGAAATAAGACCCTTTACGGAGTTACAATCAAACTTTGAGTTGCCTGCCGCGACCCTTTTTTCATATTTACAGATTAAGCATTATAAGCATTCAGTACTGGGTTCTGATAAAGTATCGAAACCTTCGGCCTTTGAGCGACTCTGTCGATCAGGGACATCAACAAAGGGGTTAATATCGGCGATATATCAAATTCTGATCTCGCCAGTTCAGGATGCTTTGATGAGACACTCATATATGTTGAAGTGGGAGGAGTTCCTGGGTTCGCCATTGTCGATAGAAGAGTGGCAGGGAATTTGGCGGCAGGCGGCCCGATCTTCAATTTCTATACTGACTAAAGAAAACCAGTTTAAGTTATTGATGTATTGGTACCACACGCCGGCTCTGCTTCAAAGATTAAACCCGTCACTTCCAGACATGTGTTGGAGGTGTGGGGAACCAGGAGCAGACGTCCCGCATATATTCTGGACATGTAGATTAGTGACCCCCTTCTGGAAAAAGGTTCAGGCGCTGATCTGAGATTATTCAAATTTGGGTCCCTCTTACCCCTCGGACTTACCTTCTCAATGTCCCATTCCCCTCTCTGGGACGTAATTCATCTAGATTCTTTTTATATACAGTAACGGCAGCTAAATGCTTGATTGCTAAGTGCTGGAAGCGGATCTGCCTCCATCAAGAGAGGCCTTATGTTCCAGAATTGGGGAAATTCGGGATATGGAATATCTCACGGCTTTACGAAACGATGAGTTGGAAACCTTTGACGCTATTTGGAGACCTTGGGAGTATTATAAAATTGCACAAGGCCTTTGATTGGAATTGAATATGGCTGATCTCAAACACAATAGATCTTGTTCGATTATAGACGGTTTTTCCCTTTCGTGTCTTGTCGTCTGTCCCCCTAGTTTGTCATATTGTTTAATATACTTGTGAATCAAGTCGGTTTCATGTGATCTTGATATTTGTTTGCATATGTACTGTGAGATTTAACAAAATTGGACATGTTGGATATTGTGCTTTACTCAAATCTCATGGGACTGTTGTGTTTGTCTGCTTTTTTGAAAAATTCAATAAAAACACAGTTAAATAAAAAAAAAATAGAAAAGACTGGGAAGTGTAGGTGTTGGAACTTTATGGCTATTTAAGGCTTCAAGTGCATCCCTTGTTCTTATGTGTGTCGTTTTATACCAGTCACTTGGAGCTCACCAGTGACTTATTTCATATGGATTTTTTATTAACCAGTGAGCTATATTGTCCTAATCCTTATAAAGTTTTACCCCTGGAATGGTAGACAAGTCCACTCAACATGCCACTTAATGTAATTGTAGTTTGATGGAGAACACCTTTTCAATAAGTTACATTGTAAATGTTCTTCCTTAGACCTGTCATTGGTATGCAGATTAATCAAGCTAGTAGGCGGGGCTGCTTCTTCCGTACTTTTGCAATTCCCACAAGTGCTAAAGCTTCATGGACTCTCCCTAATAGAGACTGGGTTGCCAGAGAAGGTATCTCCTTTTTTTCCACAGAAGTAAGGCATACTTTTATTCTGTCTCAAAAGTCAGGCTGAAGTCTGACTGTTCCTTTTACAGGATGAGATGGATTTTGCTTCATGGGGGTTCTCCCAACCATTGCAGGACCTTTCATAACAGCAATCTGCAGACACCATTCCTTATGTATAAAAATAGAAAAGACTGGGAATTGTAGGTGTTGAAACTTTTTGGTTATTGTTAAGGGTTTTATGTGCATCCCTTGTTCTTGTGTGTGTTGTTTATACCTGTCACTTGGAGCTCAACAGTGGCTTATTTCATGAAGATTTTTTGTGTTAACCAGTGAGCTATATTGTCCTAATCCTTCTACAGTATTATCCTTCAAATGGTAGTCCAGTCCACTCAACATGCCACTTAATGTTCTAATAGTTTGATGGAGGACACCTTTTCAATAAGTTACATTGGAAATGTTCTTCCTTATACCGGTCATTGGTATGCAGATTAATCAAGCTAGTAGGTGGGGCTGCTTCTTCTGTACTTCTGCAATTCCCACATGTGCTAAAGCTTCATGGACTCTCCCTAATAGAGACAGGGTTGCCAGAGAAGGTGTCCCCTATTTTCCACAGAAGTAAGGCATACTTAATTCTGTCTCAAAAGTCAGGCTGAAGTCTGACTGTTCCTTTTACAGGATGAGATGAATTTTTGGAGAGATGCAGGTTGCCTCCTGGGGGTTCTCCCAACCATTGCAGGACCTTCCATAAAAGCAATCTGCAGAAACCATTCCTTATGTATAAAAATAGAAAAGACTGGGAATTGTAGGTGTTGAAACTTTTTTTAACCCCTTAAGCCGAACGCCTGAAAAGTAGTTAATGACCAGAACATTTTTTTAGTTTTGGCCTCCTTACATTTAAACAGTTGTAACTTATTTATTTTTTCAATGACGCAGTTGGATGAGGCCTCGTTTTATTCAAGACAAGTTGTACTTTATAAGGGAATAGTTTAAGTACACTTATAAATAATTGCAGTATTTTTTTTTATTTTTTTCATTTTTTTTTTTACACCATTAACATTTCACACTTAATAACTTGTTAGATTAATTCTACAGGTTATTACGGTCTGTGTGGTTACCAAATATGTGTAGGTTTTTTTTGTGTGTGTAATTTATGTACAATTATTTTTATTAAATATTTATTTTTATTTTATTATTTATTTTTTTTATTCTTTTTTTTTACACTTTTTATGTTTTTTTTGTAGTTTTTTTTTTACTCCCATGAAGGGCGAACTGTTTAACATTTTTTTTAATTTTTTTTTAAACTTAGTAATGTATTAGCATATTCATATATTCTAATACATGCTAATCTGTGTCAGTCTGACACAGGCAGTGATTAGGACAGCACACAGTGCGTCTAATCACTGGCTTCATTACACAGACAGCTCTGGGGCCACGCTAGGTCCCCAGAGCTGACTGTGCAGCCGTTCCCGGGCTTGTCGGGTCACCGGGTGTTCCGATCACCCGACAGAGCAGGGGATTCCCTTTGATTGCGCTGCGGTAACGCACCACGCAATCAAAGGGTTTAAAGCATCGGGTTGCGGAGGTTTCCTCGCTCCCGATGCCAGCAGGACATGCTCTGGGATCAGGGCTGTGTAGTTCAGCCCCGATCCCAGCGCAGCTGCGCCACCGGGCGCCGCAAACCCCGATGTCAGCAGCGACGTCAAAAGACGTCGCTGCAGACGAACGACCCGCACCGGCCGCCGTCAAAAGACGGTGCGCGGTCGTTAAGGGGTTAAGGTTTCAAGTGCATCCCTTGTTCTTATGTGTGTCGTTTTATACCAGTCACTTGGAGCTCAACAGATTTTTGTGTTATCCACTGATCTATATTGTCCTAATGCTTCTACAGTTTTACTCCTAGTATAGAAGACAAGTCCACTCAACATATCACTTAATGTTATTGTAGTTTGATGGAAAACGCCTTTTCAATAAGTTACATTGTAAATGTTCTTCCTTAGACCTGTCATTGGTATGCAGATTAATCAAGCTAGTAGGCGGGGCTTCTTCTAAGTACTTTTGCAATTCCCACATGTGCTAAAGCTTCCTGGACTCGCCCTAATAGAGACAGGGTTGCCTGAGAAGGTGGCAACTGTTTTCCACTGAAGTAAGGCATACTTTAATTCTGTCTCAAAAGTCAGGCTGAAGTCTGACTGTTCCTTTTACAAGAGTGAAGAAATCAGGCGATACCTTTTAGAGGCTAACTGAGTATATTTGATGGTGAGCTTTCGAGAGAACTAGCTCCCTTCTTCAGACATGGGTATAACATCATGTCTGAAGAAGGGAGCTAGTTCTCTCGAAAGCTCACCATCAATTACTCAGTTAGCCTCTAAAAGGTATCGCCTGATTTCTTCACTCTTCTACTACTTTCTATGGCTAACATGGTACAACATCATGTTCCTTTTACAGGATGAGATGAATTTTTTGCAGATGCAGATTGCTTCATGGGGGTTCTCCCAACCATTGCAGGACCTTTCATAATAGCAATCTGCCGACACCATTTCATATGTATAAAAATAGAAAAGACTGGGAAGTGTAGGTGTTGGAACTTTATGGCTATTATTTAAGGTTTCAAGTGCATCCCTTGTTCTTATGTGTGTCGTTTTATACCAGTCACTTGGAGCTCACCAGTGACTTATTTCATATGGATTTTTTATTAACCAGTGAGCTATATTGTCCTAATCCTTATAAAGTTTTACCCCTGGAATGGTAGACAAGTCCACTCAACATGCCACTTAATGTAATTGTAGTTTGATGGAGAACACCTTTTCAATAAGTTACATTGTAAATGTTCTTCCTTAGACCTGTCATTGGTATGCAGATTAATCAAGCTAGTAGGCGGGGCTTCTTCTAAGTACTTTTGCAATTCCCACATGTGCTAAAGCTTCCTGGACTCGCCCTAATAGAGACAGGGTTGCCTGAGAAGGACATGCAGGGGGTTTGTGTGTATTGTATCCTCTTCACTGCTTCTCCTCCTTGCCTGCCAATACACACATCCCTGCCCCTCCTCTTAACTGCCTTTCCTTTGCATGTGCACAACCTGGGCAGGACAGAATGCTTCCCTGACCAGTAAACAAACACCGTTGCTAAGCACATGTAAACCAGCCCGTTCTCTAAAACCCTAGCACTTTGCCAATAGTAACCAAGGACGTACATCCTTAGATTTTTGGTCCCCACATTTTCAACTAAAATCTTCATAGTGAGACAACCCCTTAAATGGAGACAGGATTGCCAGCAAATGCAACCCATGTTCTCCACTACTGTAAGGCATACTTGACTTTTGTCTCAAAAGTCAGAATGAACGCTGTCTTTTTTTTTTTGTTTGTTTGTTTTTTACAGGTTGAGACAAATTTTTTTGAAAAGGTGCAGGTTGCCTCATGGGGATTCTCCCAGCTATTGTAGAACCTTACATAACAGCAATCTGCCGAATTGGTTTATAAAAATATGAAGGACTGACCAGTGTAGGTGCTAAAAATTTCTCGGTAGCTTATGTTTTATATGGGTTTCTTTTCACTAATTATTTGGTGTCTGCAGCATTCACTTTGATCTCAATAGTTGTTAGGTTATGTTCACATGTCTTATCTTGGTGCGCATTTTGCTGCGTATTGCTTGTTATACGATGATCCCCTCTTGTATAGAGCTATGCATTACATGTCGTCTCCTTGCGAGTTAAGTGACATGTCAATTGTTACTGCCGAATATGCACCACTGACAATGAATGTCTATGGGGACGGCAACCGGCCGCCCCCCGTGCTTTGGAAAGATGCACTGATCAGCGCGTCGCTCCAAAACACCTGGCATATTGGTGCACGTACTATATGCGCCGCAATAGGCCATGTAAACATACCCTAAATGTTGTGGTTAAGCGTGAATAGATCTGCTTTTAATAACACCTCTTCAGTGTCAGACGCTGCTAACCATAAGCAGATGACACTACGATCATCTAAAAAGAAGAATCAAACACCCCTACTTTTTTAAGAGAAAATACAGATCCAGAAACGAGTGGGGACAAGTCGGAAGAAAGCCATCCGTTGAAGCCAAAGAACAACCGAAACACAAAGAAAAGGAACTAAATTTGACAGTTAATATTTCGGCTAGATCCTTGACAGAGACTCAGTGTCCTATTATTAATAAGGGTTTATATTTTGTTCCATGTCAGCAACGGCTATTGTTTAATTTTGAAACAGATTTTTACAAGTTCTGTTGTAAGATCAAATTAAAAATGTATTTTGGGAGCGATGAGGTTAATAAGAGCTTACCAAAGAAGTTGTATAGAAAGAGTAGATTTGACCCTGAAATATCTAGCGCTATGTTAGATACTTTCCAGCAATTAGGAATGAAGTGTCTAAAAAATGGCAGATGGTAGGTAAGGATAGTTGCTCTAATATGACAAAAGTAGAAAGACTGGCCTTAAAAAGCATATAGAAAGATGAAAATATTATCAAGACGGTGGATAAAGGTGGGGCTACTGTCATTGTGAATAGAACGGCTTACACTGAGGAAGCAGAGAGGAAATTACCGGATAGAGAGGTTTGTCTACCGATCAGGTTAAAGAGAGTATTAATGAGTTTTTATTAGAAGCAGAGGAACCGGGAATAATTAGCCATAATGTGTATTTAATGCTAAAAGTTAATTTTCCACAAGTGCTGATCCTCTTCCTAGTCCCTAAAATCCATAAGTCCCTGACTAACGCCTCAGGGGCGCCAGATTGTGTTGGGTGTGGGTTCAGTATTTCAACCAGTAGTGGTGTATGTGGATAGCTTCCTACAAGGGGTTAAAGATCTATCCCAGTGCTTTAAAGACACTAATGATTATCTGACGAGAATAGAAATGATAGATGTGAGGGACATTACGTTCCTTTGCATGTTTCATGTTAAAAGTCTGTACACAAACATCCCATATGAGGAGGGGATGGATGCGATCAGGAATAAGTTTATGGAGAACCCTCGGCTCGCCAATGAGTTAATCAGATTTCTGCTTGAGCTATTGGAGATCATCCTTACTAAATATTATTTTGGGTTCGGATCAGAGACGGGGAACCTCTATGGGATCCCCTGTTACTCCAAGTTATGTGAATGTGTTCATGGAAGCTGTTGAGACCAGGTATATTGTCCACAGTGAATAGAGCGGTTGAATTAATCTTGGGCTCTGCTATGTGGATGACATATTTTGTTCTCTGGAATGGATCATTTTGTGAAGTAGACAGGTTTCTTACCTTTATGAATTCTATTCACCCCCTTTTGGAATTCTCTGACAAAGAGTTGTTTCGGTGAGCTACCTTGATGTACTAGTTACACTAGTGGATGGCAAACTGGAAACCACTCTATATACAAAGGAGACTTATCTAAACAAATCTGAAAAACCGACCAAGAACCCTTGCCGTGGGGACATGCCCTTAGTGAGTACAGAATTCTGTATATTTTAGGTCATGTGACAATCTCCCTAATATTACTGACAGGGTGTTATCAGTGTAGTTTATTTGCATTGATGTTTCATGTATTTTCCTTTTTAGTGAGAAATTTGTGATGTTATTATTTGAGAAGTAACTTGGAAATATATGGTTAGTCTTTAGTGTGCCACTTAGTCTTTAGTGTGCCACTGATATTTGTATTAGATGTATGCTATTGCCTTGTCAGTGTGCACCTATGCTTACGTTTTTCAAAATATATGGATGTGCACAGCTTAATTGATTTTTGAAGTCTATATGTAGAATCTGTGGGCAGAAAGTGAAGCGTGGCCAGGGAGCTAACATTGGCACCACGGCCCTGCGTCAACACATGCAGCGTCACCATCCAGTGGCCTGAGAGAAACGTGGCTCAGATGTGGTGGTCCATCCTGCCACCGCAGCAACAGCAGCAGCGCCCAGTGGCACGCATGCCATTTCAGCCAGTGAAGGCTCCATCACCTCAGCAGAAGGGAGCGGTTTCTCTTTGCCATCATTTCCCAGTCCAGATGCTCCTGCTCCTCGCTACTCATGGCGCCAGCAGTTGTTCAACAAGGCGATTGCAAAGAAACAATAGTATGTGTCCAACCATCCTAAGGTGCAGAAGCTGACCATGCTCCTGTCCAAGTTGTTGGTACTGCAGTCTCTCCTTTTCCAAATGGTGGACTCTGCACAGTTCAGAGAACTAATGGCCTGTGCCGAGCCAAGGTGGAGAGTTCCAAGCAATAATTTATTTTCCAAAAAGGCAGTACCAGCCCTTCCCAAATATGTAGAATAGAAGGTGGGTCAGTTCTTGAGCTTATCTGGTTCTTCCAAGGTGCACGGCATCGCGGACGTGTGGAGCTGTAACTACAGTCAGGGCCAGTACATGTCCTGTACGGCCCACTGGGTGAATGTGCTTCCTGCCCAGTCACACCAACAACTTGGACAGGAGACGGCGCTTTCTCCTTCACGTTGTCAAACTGCTGCTCCTGCGCCAATGTCCGCCTCCTCCTCATCCACCACTACTATCTCAGCCTCCACAAGTGCTGCTCCATCATACCACATGTGTAGGGCACAGCAGTTTCACGCAGTTTTTCACCTGGTTTCCCTCAGTGAACGAAGTCACACAGGGGAGTAACTGCTCCGTGTCATGGAGCAAGAAATCTGTGTGGCTTTCTCCGCGCCCACTGCAAATCAGAGCCCTGGTGACGGACAATGGGCGGGACATGGTGTCCGTGCTGCACCGAGGAGGGATGGTCCATGCACCCTGCATGGCGTACGTGTTCAATCTGGTTATGTAAAGGCTCCTGAAGTCTTCCACCGAATCTTCAGAAGATTGTGAAAATGGCCAGGAAACTGTGCATGCACTTCATCCATTCCTACAAAGCCAGGCACACCCTCCTCGAGTTGCAAAGGCAGATATGCGATGTTTCCACCCGTTGGAATTCCAGCCTGCACATGTTGGACCGACTGTATGAACAGAGAAAGGCCATTAACGATTTTTTGATGATCCAGGCAGACAGGAGTACTCTCCTGTGTACTCTGATGTCAGCCAGTGGCAGCTCATGCATGACACCTGCCGTTTGCGGAGGCCATTTCAGGCGTCGACGTTATTTGTCAGTCGCCAGGGCTACGGGATGAATAACCTCATTCCACTGCTTCATGTCCTGGAACAGATGCTGAAAAATCTTTCTGGGCAGGGGACTGGAGACGTGACGACTACATCTCACGGCCTCATGAGTCCGGTGGGGACTGAACTGGAGGAGGAGGACGACATTGGAGCACAAGCATTGTCTGGTGAAATGAGTGGTTTTTCTACCCAGGTGACAGGAGCAGAGGAGCAGGAGCAGCTGGAGGAGGTAGATGGAGATGAGGAAAATGAGGCAGATGACCCACAAGCACCCTGGCAGTATACAGTGGAGATGGAGGCGGGGCATCCCTCGAAGTCACTTGTGCAGATGGCCCGCAGCATGCTGATTTGCCTGGCTAGTGACAGCCGAATAGTCACCATCTGGCAGAGGGATGACTTCTGGCACTCCACCCTCTTGGATCTTCGCTAGGGAGGACAAACTCAAATACTATAGAGAAATCCTCCGTAGTCAGTTTGCTAACGTTCCGAAACTATTTTTGGCCATGGAAATTCTACCTCCATCAGCTTCATCATTAATACCTAAAAAAGTTCCAACGCTGTTTATCATGAAGTAGTTGGCCGCTGCCTATGTGCAGCATGGTCCTTCCTCTGACAGGTCTGACCGGGGGGTTCCTCAGTGCTCACGTACCACTGCCGTGGCTGCTGTGGAAAGGTGGGGGGGTAGGAGAAGTACCAGCTCCATCAACCGCAACCTATGTCTGGAGTCGCTGATGAGCAGCTTCCTTCACCCGCCTGGTGAGGAGGGCACTCACTAGCAGCAGGACCTGGAGCAGACCCTGAACCGACAGGTGGTGGCCGACTTGGACAGCACTCTGCCACCCCAGTTAGAAGATCCGCTGGACTACTGGGCAGCCAAACTGGATGTGTGGCCGTAACTTGCCGGGTTTGCAGTGGAGAAGCTGTCCTGCCCGGCCAGTAGTGTGCCATCAGAGCGGGTGTTCAGCGCGGCGGGGGCCATCGTTACCCTAAGGAGAACCCGCTTGTCCACCGGAAATGTGGAACGACTGACCTTTTGTCAAGATGAATCAGGCGTGGATTTGGCCAGGATTTTCATACACCAATGCCTTGGGCGTCAGATTACATCAGCCATGACACCTCAGCAAAACTTGATGCCGCCACCCGCCTGATGCTACACACATGCTGCCAGTTTCTCCCATCTGCCTACCATCATCTTTATCAGGGACTGTTATTGCCTCCCACCTCCACACTCTGTCATTGTGCCACTCTATGACCTCATGCTGCTGTTGATGCCATGACCTACACACTGTCATTGTGCCACTCTCTGACCTCATGCTGTTGCTCCTGCCATGCACTCCACACTGTCATTGTGCCACTCTGTGGCCTACTCCTGTTTTTGCCACCTCCAGAATGTCATTGTGCCACTGTCTGACCTCATGCTGCTGCCGTGACCTATACACTGTGTCATTGTGCCACTCTCTGACCTCCTGCTGCTGCTGTGGCTGCTGCCGTGCCCTCCACACTGTCATTGTGCCACTCTCTGACCTCATGCTGCTGTTGCTGCTGTCTCCTCCACACTGTGTCATTGTGCCCCTCTCTGACCTCATGCTGCTGCTGTGGCTGCTGCCATGACCTCCACACTGTCATTGTGCCACTGCTCCCCAAGCACCCCCAAGCACAGTGGCAGTATACAGTTGAGATGGAGGCAGGGAGTCACTCAGAATCACTTGCGCACACGGCCCGCAGCATGCTGATTTGCCTGGCTAGTGACATCCGAATAGTCACCATCCGGCAGAGGGATGACTTCTGGCTTTCCACCCTCTTGGACCCTTGTTACCAGTCCAAAATGGGAGTCTCTTTTCCAGCTGCTGAGAGGGAGGACAAACTCAAGTACTATAGAGAAATCCTCCACAGTCAGTTTGCTAACGTTCCGAAACCATTTTTGGCTAAGGAAATTCTACCTCCATCAGCTTCATCATTAATACCAAAAAAAGTTCCAACGTTGTTTATTATGAAGTATTAACATGGTAGTTTGAATACAGTTTCTGCGTGACACCAATTTGTTGAAATGCAGCGTATGGAATTGAAGGAGACCCTAACTACAGGAAATGTTTTAGGTGCTTATTTTGCATTTGGTGCCATTAGTGATGAAATTTAGTACAAAACTGGAATACGGAAGCACAAGCAAATGCTGCAAAACTGGCTTTGGATGAGCTTCTTCAGTATGAAGAATGTGAATCGTATGTCCAAATTACGAAAAACCGCCTCCTCCTTGAACCTCGTCTGTCATATCCGTGTACTGTACCTCTTGCCTCCGTGTCTTGACCACAATGCTTGCCAGTTGTCAAGACCTTACGCTTGTCCCCGACTCCAAGTTTGTCTTAGGATTTTGTACCTCGCTACCCCTCGGCTGCCACCGCAAGCAAGTCTCATCAGGGGTAACGACCTGGTAGATTCCTGCCGCAGCAAGTCCATCCTGCATTGCGGCAGGCTCTGATGAAAACCGGGACCCTCTTAGATTCCGCTCCCTGGCGTGGCTATTGCCATCGTCCCCTTACTGGGCTGCGAGCTGTGACGGCTCCAGTAACCTACTACTGTGTTCTTTGACGCTATGGTAGGATCTTAGTCCTCATCTTGTTTTTTTTCCAGCTGGCGCTGCCATGACTTTATAAGGCTGGATTCCTGCTTCAGTTTTTGGGCAGTTTTGCCCCCATAAGTGCCCAGGGAATTATAGAGTGAAGCGATTCTAAGAGCAGTGGCAGTCATGTGCGTTTCATACTAAAGCACAGCATTGTATGAAGACCAAACCAAGCTCCCTCTGCATATTTAAGCATGGCACAATGTTCTACAGCACCCTACAGGCTCTGTGCAGCCAGGAAATAGCTCTTCTTTAACGCGATTCGACCCGAAGCAATTCGGGACGAAATGGATTTTCTCGGAAAATTCTGCAAAGTCGGCTAATCGAATTTTTGAGAAATTTGCCCATCTCTAACCATAGGCAATTATATAGTACTTTCAGATTTGAAGAGAAGGAAGATGACAGCAGTTTTTAGACACACAAAAAAAGGACCTTTCCATGCCTTTCATGCCAAAACTGCAATATCATAATTAAAGGCGATAGTGTATAACACCCCACTCAAGGGTATCTGGTGTTCATTCATGGTTTCTATATGTGTAATTCCAGTAATGTTGTATATTTATTGAAATGCCCGTGTGGCAAGATCTTTCTAAACTCCACAGCTTTATTAGGCAACTCTATTTACATACATATAAATGATGTCAAATTGAATACACATTCTTAACATTCCTCCATACAATTTAAAACACAGTACTTCGATTTTTAATTAGTCATTATAAACGTCACCATTGGTCATATACTTACTTCTATGTCAATTTTTAAAATTCTTATCACTATCAGGACGATGCCAAACAAAAACCTATCTTTACTTTTTTATTTCTGTCCTTTGGGGTCGCGAATTTTTAATTTTTTCGTGCCCTTCTGGGTGGCCGTTTGTTCCGTAGTTGCACATTGGGGTATTGGAGTGCTGCGCTCCGACGCCACTTTGCTGGTTTTTGCATACACAGGACGGAAGTGGCGTTCAGCACTCGCAAGTTGCGGCGGAAGTGACTTTTGCGCGACATAGGCACGTCACACATTCCAGCATCAGGGCGGAAGTTCATTGCCCCGGGGAAATTTTCGCGCCCAAAAAAAGGGCGGAAGTGACGGGGACGGAGCAGGCATGGGGACCGGGTTGCCACGGGACGGTTTTAGATACATCCGCCTTCGTCACTTTTTAAGGGCTGTGCTTGTGCTTTCAAACAAAGGCGGGCCAACCTAGCCCTTCCGTGTGTCTTTTGGAGCCATACCCCTCTATGACCTTGCATTCCATGCAATTTCTGTGTTGGTAAGACCAGATTTATTTTTTTTTTGGAATGACATGCTTGTGCTGTTGTGGGTTTTAAAAATCCGGGCCATTGGGGGAGGTGTGGATAGTCTGCCATTATGAACACCACCTCTGTTGTATATACACATGATATGGCTATATTTTACCCAGCAGCAATTTGATACATTTTAAACCCTTTCACTATAAGATTTTTATGGGACGGGATAGATTGGGGGTATTTTCATCTGTTTTTACCCTAAAATCTTTGGAATTTTTTGATTTTTTTGATTCCATTTTTAGATTATATACATCATTCATTTTCTGAAGAGACTTGGTGGTCGAAAAAATGTTGGACTCTTTTAAGATTCACTAAGGGTAAGACCTGAGTCTTTTAGGGTAACCCTTTCTATACGGTTAGGGGTCGCCCTTGTCGGGCAAATTGCTCAACGATCTACACCGTGGGGAAACCCCATGACTCGTAAAATTTAGTAGTTTCAAGGGCCATTTCTTTAAATTGGCATTTATATGTGTTTTTGATTTATGTTTTCATCCCTCAGCTGCTTATTTTTTTAAAAATTGTGAAAGTAAATTTAAAATTTTTCTTATATTGCACCAAGAAATCAAGCACTCCATTTTTTGGTTCTTCTGCAAGATCTACATTGGACAAACATCTAGAATGATATGTGCAAGATTGAATGAACACAGTTTGCAGATACAACTATATACGTCTAAAATGGATCAATTTCTGGCGAAGGAGGAAAGTACTTATCAAATTGATACAAAGAAAAAGTTTTAATCTTCTGTCGCTAGATATTTCTATGAAAACCGGCATATCATCTGTGAATTGCAATGGTGCACACTTGAGGGCATAGAGGGTAATGATCCTGAACAAACTACGCTGCGCTTGTTACAAGTGTATTGGATCTATAAATTAGACACACTGTCACCAAAGGGATTAAATGAAGAATGTCATTGCAAGGTGTTCCTATAGATAGGACTGGTTCTGTTGCCTCTATCCATAGTGTTTAGGGATCTTTGGAGACGTCATTACTAGCCCTTAGGTATCTACGCAGATTAAGCGGAGTGCGCATACGTAGATAGCTGCCCTTGTCCAATATGGATTCTATATGCACAGGGTAAGTATGACTGTCTCTTTTTCGAGTTCAGTAAGGAAATTTGTTTGTTTAAGGTAATATGGAAATCTGTTGGTTTCCTTTTTAATGTTTGCCTTAAATGTATTTTAAATGTTTGTGATGAATTAAGTGTGATGGCTTTTGCCATATATACTACTATCGTATGGTTCCATTTATGCTTGACAAAGGGGGGGTGTCCATCTCCCGAAATCATTGCGAATTGGACACTGTGGATTGATCTGTCAGCTGTGAAGTTGTCTGGCCTGGACCATGCTGAATATTCATTGAGATGAAAGCAGCTTAAAGAGACTGAGCATTGGATTCCAGGTTATGCTAAATATACTTACTGATTTTTACATAATGGGAATTATGACATTGTTCATGTATGTGTGAAAAAGTTTTTCAGTACTATAAGCATAAAAAATGAAAGGAGTTGAATAATTATACCAACGTGTGGATACTGATGCATGTGGGGACCTGTAACTGCTGAGGCTGCTGTAGACATTTAAGTGTTATTTATATTGAAGCTTAATATTTATCCCGCCCCACAGGAACAGGCTAAATCTATATCTTGGCACCATATGACGCAGAAGGCATCAGTCAGCTTTCCCTGATTAAGACCGGATGGCCCTGAAGGGTGACACTTGTTAGCCACAGAAGTGAGGTATGTTTTAAGAGTAGGGAAACTAACAAATTGGTTTGATGCTGTAATAGGATGCAAATGATAAGGATTAATGTGTCTTATTGATGTGTCTTATGCCTCATTGATATACCTTGTATCCAGTCTTTATAAGATATACATGTATCAAGTATAATCACTGTGTTTAGGTATCTGTGTGTGTAGACCTCTGTCCCACCATATTCCAGGATTGTCTATTTCTATTCAGAGTGCAAGCTTGACCTTTGATCCCTGCTCTACTACTCAGTAGTTCAAAGCTGATTCCCCCCCCCCTCCCCCCCCCACACTACTGCTCAAAGCTGATATAACACATCATACACCGCTATTCTAAGGATCCCTCCCATGTATGGAGGGGGACACAGATAAGTCTCTTGTAATGCTGACTATATAGTTTAGAAACCATACACTTAAATGGAGTGAAGGATAAAGAATGTTTACCATGTATGGTCCTTGTGACAAGTTAAGCATTGATGCTGTCTAGCATCAAAAGCTTGGCTTTTGCCACTGATGGCTAGCTTCGGCTGGAGCATGGCGCCCAGCACCCCTTCTGTGGATGTCGGGCAAGATGGGTGTACTTAGGTACTGAGGGGCTACCCATTTCACTGTGCACGAACTATGCATCTATAACATCTGTAACTGCAGCTAAGTATCATTCTATTTCCTTATTTTATGTATTAAACCTTTAATTTTTTATATATTCTGCTTCATTGTAATTATTTCTTTGTCTGCCAATAAATCACCCGCTCACAGATGCCTAATTTCTTACTACTCGTATAAGAACATTTGATTGGCTCTAGGTCAGTGTTTCTCAACTCCAGTCCTCAAGACCCACCAACAGGTCATGTTTTCAGGATCTCCCACAGAATGCACTGACCATAATTATATCACCTGTGCAATACTGAGGAAATCCTGAAAACATGACCTGTTGGTGGGTCTTGAGGACTGGAGTTGAAAAACACTGCTCTAGGTAATTCTGGGAGGATTTGCTTACTTAATAGAAACTTGTTTCTTGTATAAAATTCGAGAGAACTTATGAATTGTTTGGTAGTTTTTGAGCAGTAACAGTGAGATGTGTGTGTGTATGTGCATATTACATAATGTGCTCTACATAAAAGGGTTATCTGGGGATATTGCAAGACATAACTCACAATCATCTCTTTGCAAAACATGTGTCCAAATCACAGTGTCCAAATCTATTCAACCTTGATTTTCTGCTTAACATTATAATTATGTGATGAAAACAGATTCTCAATTCTTACTTCAAGGTCAATTGCCCGCTTCAAAGGGAGGAGAGTCGGTTGATGGTTGCCATGCAAATCCTGCATGGTTCCAGAAACCACAGCCAGAAGAAATATTGTATTTTGGTGAGAGAGACTGCCCCCATCCTTAATATTTTGTTGAGATAGACCATGATCAACCATTTGCCAGTCTTGAAACTCAGACCCAACGTCAGAAGATTACCTCTAATACCTGTTTGTCATTCTTCCTGGGCAACTCCATTGACTTCATCTACTACCCAAGTAGTCATGTACCTACCAAAGATTTAGCAAGAAAGAGCAGGAGATAAGTTAATGCAAATACCTGCAGGATTTGCCATATGGTAGGTCATGAGACCAAAGACTGTCTGAAAACATAGATTTGCAACCACTGTGCGCTTGAAGCCCTCAGATACAAGGACTGATTAAATGTTTAAAGAGGAAAAGAACATGATTGTTTGTTGTAAAAGCCACAGTTAAGGAAATCCTGGCAACTTCACAGACACGAGGACTGTTGGAGGGGTAAAAACAAGGACACCAGTACTTGAAAGCCCTGTCTAAATGAGCACTCCTTCCTCCCTGAGATATCCGGTCACACAACTATAGAGGAAACTTTAACAAAAAGAAGAAAAGAATAAAGTAAGATGGTGACGGCCCTGTCTATATCCCTTAGGTCTGTGTAAGGCCCTGTTCACACGACGGATTTGGCCGCAGTTATGGCTGCGGGTTCCGATGCGGTTTCCGCGGCCATAACCGCGGCCAAATCGCGCCTAGTTTATTAACATGGTTTCCTATGGGAAACCGCGTTAATATTCAAACTGCGCGGGTTTGGCCGCGGCTCCGGGGCCGCGGCCAAACCCGCGCGTGTGAAGAACTCTCCTGTCAATTCCTGACAGGGAGTGCTCTGCGTGGTGCTGCTGAGGGCGTCGCCGCGGGTGGTGTGCGGCTGGGACGCAGCTTGCGCCGCGGTTTGCCCCCTGCTATTAATTTGCATGGGGACAAACCCTCGGCACAAACCGCGCCTCTAACCATGCCCCTCCCACGTCGAGACCACGCCCACCGCCCGCGGCCGCAAACCCGCGTCCGGAGACGCGAGTTTGCGGCGAGGTCCGACGAGGTTTTGGCCGCGAGAGCCGTGGCGCAACCCGTGGCCATAACCGTCGTGTGAACGAGGCCTAACTCTCAACCCCTCTCCCCACCTTGTTACCTTCACTGAGGCTGTATCCTCCTGATGGGTCCCGCTGACAATTATGGGAACCGTCGAGTTTGTTACATTGTTCATCATTTGAACAGAAAACATTGTGCTCTGTGCTGCTTTTTTAAAATCCTTTCTGATGGATATTATTACGGATCACTAGTAGCCTCTGTTTTAAATTCCGACACAGATGAAAACCAGGACTTAGGAACTGCACTTTGCCAAATACGTTTTTTATTTTTCTATATATAGACTTTAGCGAGGGCATAATATCTTTTTGGACTGGTGCAGGTTTTTTGGTACCCTTTGGGATCCATAAGACTTTTTGGCCACTTTTCATTCTAGTTTTTTAGGAATGCGAAGTAAGATGTTGGCATTTGGGTATTTTTTTTCTATGATGTTCTTTGTGGGATAAATAATGTTATATTTTAATACCCTGTTTCCCCGAAAATAAGACGAGCCCGAAAATAAAACATAGTGCATTTTTTATGCAATTCAGAGTCTGGCTGCTTATGCTGATGTTTGTGATGAAATCACTACAGTATATTAATACATGTTGATGTTTTGTTCAACAATAAATGTGAATTATTGTTCATAGAAAAAAAAACATCCACTAAATATGTCTTAGCTCGTCTTGAGGAGCAAAATAAATATAAGACACGGTCATTTTCGGGGAAGGCGGGTAGATAATACTTTTTACCAACTCTGTGATGAAATCCGGAAATCAAAAGGTTAAACAAACATAATTTTTGTTTGTAATGGTACTTTTATTTTTCCCAGGATACTTGACAATTGCTTCTATATAGTTTCATAATACTAATATATTACAGTGTACAATAACCGCTCTTCCATTACATACTGCCAATGGCAGGGTGCAAGAGGAATGCCAAGTATGCAGCCATGGAGGCCTTCACTAGGACTCCTGTGGAATAACTACTGGTCAGCACCCAGCAATCTCGTTCCAGGTGTAGCACAAAAAGGTATGGAACAAAACAGTGTGCGGCATTGCTTTAAATACCACAGACAAGTTTATTGTGGTATTTAAGGAATTAATATGGCAAGTTCACAGCTTTATTTTGCTATGAACTTACCATGTTTTTACACATCTTAAACATTCAACTTGTGATCTCTTCCTCCACCTTCTCCATCATCTGCAATTAAGCAAATCTGAGAGCTCACATTATGCTCTGGAGAGATAACTTGAGCTTTTCCTTGTGGTTTGAGTTTAACAAAGTTTAAACACCTTTCCTATATTACAACCTACAGAAATAATACTTAAAGGGGTTGTCTCACAACAAAGATTGTTGTGTTTCAACATGTAGGGAAAAGCAAATAAAGACTTTGTCTGAGAAGATAAGTGATTTTATCAGCTGAGAGGACGCTCAGGTTTCTGTAGGTTACTGACCTGCTCTCCCATGCTATTTGTCTTATCTCATTGCAGGTTTAATGTCCTCACACAGGACTGCCATTACCTTGGGTGTTATTTGATCTAACAAACAAAGGAGATTTAATTCCTTTCTTTTCCTTTAACTTTGAAGTTTCTCTGGAGTTTACATGAACTACTGCTCTCATGTCTGAGTAATTAGAATACCTTTGATTACAGAGCTGATATCCTAGTCACCCACAGCCTGACCAAAAAGAGACAGGATGCATGAAAGTGAGCTGCTTTTGGCTCTGTGAAACAGTGAGGTTAGACAACCCCTTTAAAGGAACACTGGAAACCTTTTTATTTTCACATATCAAACAGGCAGAATGTGACTACTATATGTATTTTTATTTTTTTATGGATGGTTTTTTAGTATAATTTTTTTTTATAGTATGTTCATTGTTCTCCCCGACTTTGCCTCTGAGAGCTCTGATAGCACTGTAGTGAGAGAATTGATTGATTGGTCCTTATTTTTGGTGGGCTCTGGTCTGAGGTGTAAATATTACCAGCAATTACTTTAGAAGTGTAAGAAACACCTTTCCCCCAATACAGAATAAGGGTGCTTTTTGATGTGTTTTTTTCAATGCATTTTTTGTGTGGGAAGGCACAGGAATTAATGATGTACATTGCTGCACAAAAATTGTGGTAATTCCCGCGAATTTAACGCAATTTTTGTGCAGCAATGTACAGCATTAATAGCTTATTAATCTTATTAAAATGAATATGTATATTCGATACAGAGGAGAAGTGGTTTATGGGAAGAGACCAAGACAATAGTGTACAGTACAATGGAGTATATATTCCCAATGAATATGCATATTAGATATGGAGGAGAAGGGGTTCATGGGAAGTGATAAAGCTGGTAGTGTGCTGTGGAAAGTAACACCTATTCTGCTTAGTCCGTTCTAGGTGAGCCATGCAGACGCTATAATATGAGAGAAATTGGACAGAAGTCCATCACAGTCAGGGCAGTTATCTCCATTGATACAGTAAGCGGGCGGCATGGTAAGATAGGGCGCAACCCCCGCTAGGGAAATGGTGAACTTGTCTAGGAATGTTGTTTATGGGAGCATGTGGCAGTGGCAGCACATGGTATAAAGTATCATGTAGGAGAGCAAAAAGGGGGAAGGGGTTTTTGTGGATTCTCTGAGGGCTAATTGGTGAGCACCTGAATTGGGTGTTGTCCCTAACAAGTTATAAAAGGAAATGAGTTTAGACCACATGGGACCGGACCTCTAACCCCTGATGAAGCCAGTTTAGCTGGTGAAACATGTTGGGTAGGTCAGGCATGACATTTTAAATTGTGATTTCTCACCTCTGTCTACAGGGTGCAGGGGGTATCACTAGGAAACCTTATATATTTTATGCCCGAGTAGGATGGTTGGGATCCCTTACTAAGTTAAAAAATTTACTGTTTATATAAGGTTTTTCCTTTTAATAGGTGGTGTTCCACCGGGGACTTGATAATAGAAAAGGAGTTATTTTTCAGAAGTAGAAAGGGATAAATTGAGAGGTTAGAAATCGGGTTTTTTTAAATAGTGTGTATAGAGTTAAGTGTTATACATAATAAAAGTTATGTTTTAGTGTTTTATAGATTGAGAACTGATAGAGTTTAAGTTTGCCTATGGCAAAATAGTAAATATAATAATTCCTGCACAAAAAACACATTGAAAAAATGCATCAAAAACGCACCATGTGAAAGCACCCTAAGATTACCCTATTTTCATTTCATGTATTGCTCATGGTTTAATATAATCTTATCTCTATATAGTCTCTTGTCAAATAACTGATGACCTACTGATTGCCATTTTTCTCTTCAGAGGAATAAATACGTAATAGCCAAAGTAAAGTGATAGTAGTTTTCCCTGCCAAAAACATTCTCTCTCAGTTAAACAATTTTATAAATGTGTAAAACTGCAACAATAAAATAAAAATATTGCCATAAATCCTAAAGAACATAAAATTACCAGTTTATTGGTGTTAATACTAATTTTTTTTTATTTTTTTAGACTTTTTGGCTAAAATTAAAAACCATCTTTATCTTTCTATCATCTCTGACAACTTCTTAATTCTGAAGATTTTAATCCTCATCATAAGGTTTTAAGTTTGTTTTTTCTCTTTTCAATCCGATTACAATCCACTAAAAAAAAAAAAAAATTCCTACACCTTCGTGATGTGCCTCCATTTTAAAAATTTCAACATTGGTTTCTCCAATTTTTCTTTTACCCTAAAAATAAACTTTATAAATTCTGTCTAAAACCATTCCCAAACATCCCTCCAGTCACTTTTTGTTTTCTTCCTAAGGGCATAGAAGTGCCTTACATCCCATAGAACGTCTTTACATATTGCTATAATTATATAAAACCATCTCTGATTCATGCCTTGACCTGCTCCTATCCCAAACATTACAATTTTAAAAGACAATGGGGCAGATTTATCAAAGCAGTTGCCAGGGGAAAAGATGAGATCCGAGCAGGCAGCCTTCAGTAACTGCTGCACAGGGAGAGGAGAGTAGGAGAGACAGAATCGCTGTAATGGAAGATCTGTATGACGGTAGCAAGATTTGTATTCATATTCCATCCTCTTGTGTTAGATTCGGAAGGTTAGGTGCAATAAATAAGACGCATATATTTAACGTGAGGTTGATTTTACAGTTAAGTGATGTGGAGATCAATACAGGAACAAAAAGTAAAAACAACAAATGTTAAATAATAAAACAACCAATAACAGGGGATGTTCACACCATGTTTTTCAATCCAAAAAACGGATTGAAAAATGCTGCGTCGAACGCATCCAAACATGCACCCAAATCGTGGTACGTTTGGATGCGTTCTGTGCAGCAGAAACGCACTCTATAAATTTTAAATAGGGCGTCTGCTGCATAAAACGGATCAAGAATTAACGTCAATTCTTCGAACGGATCCAAAAGACGCATGTAAAACGCACATCTACGATCACTTGTCACTGATGCGTGTTTTACATTGAAACTATTCCCAATCTCAACACAGATCCAAACACATCTAAAACCGCTGTGTGAACATACCCTAACTGTTACAGTTAATTAAAACCTACAACAATATTCTAATATTCTCCTTTGTTTTACCCACGACCTCCACCATTTCAACAATCTGCTCTCTTATAGGACATTCTTTAAATACATGTTCCCAATTCTCCAAAAATTGCATTTCACTTTCTTTTTTGGGCATGCTGTAAAGTGGTCACCCCTTTCAAAACACCTTGAACACACAGTTCTCCTACAAGTTTCTCATGTCGATATGGTTTGCAATTCCTGAAATATACTCCATTCCTGTAAAATAAAAAAAATAGTAAAATATTTGTCAGTTACTCCTTTTTATCTTGAACCTTGCAGGAGGCATAGTATAACCATCTGTTTCTTAAGTATTTTAATTAGGCTTCCACAGAAACTTCCACTTACAAGTCCAAAACCCAAACTCATTGAAAATCTTGCCTTTAGACAACACTTCTAAACAAGCTTTACGCAGGGCATTGTTTTGAACATGTTTTTCTTCAGTTTTTTAACACCAGACCAATTCAAAAATCAGCCTCTGCAGCCTTTTGATGGTTAGTTCATTTAATAGGTACACCATGCTTAGGTACAATATAAGGAAGAGTAAAAAGGCTTTTGACACCAATACCTTCCCCTGCAACGACTCATTAGTGACCAGACTTGGAGACAACTTAAGGACTCGTTGTTTTTTTTTTTTTCCAAATGCAACGCCTAGTATTTTAATACTCACTGCAGTTTTAGCCCTGGGATTTCTAGGTTACAGTAGACCTTACTCTTGTTTGTTTAGTTTAAAACCTGAAGCTTCACAGAAGCTTATGGTCCATACTGCTCACCTCAAACACCTATTGTCATCAGACAGGATATTAACATCATCCATATAGCTGCACACCTTAAAAGTATTCCCTCTGGCTCCAGGGACTGGCACCCTTTTTATTACTTTATGCTGATGGATGACATTTATTAGTGGCTCTATGGTGCAAGCAAACAAAATGGGGCAAAGTGGACATCCCTGAGTGTAGCAAGACATCTTGGGACAAGTGGCCGTTTATTATGATTGTGCTTGCGGCACCCTTGTACAGTAAAGCAACTTGTTGAAAAAACTTCTTGGGAACTCCATTTTTTTTTTTCAAGGACCACCCACATGTACCTGTGAGAGACCCGGTAAAAAGCCTTTTATAAGTCTACTGACAACATGGCTAGATTCTGCCCTCTTTCCTGCTGTACCATGTCGCGTCTTTAATGGTCAATTTAGTTGTTCAATAACACTTCTCTCTGGGATACCACATACTTGACCTTTTTGTATGACCTTGTGTAAGGCTTTTTTTATTCTGATAAACAGGATTTTAGCTAAGATTTTATAATTCACGTTGAGAACCGTAATAGGCCTCCAGTTTTCTAAGTTACTCCTGTCTCCCTTTTTTGCCAACAGGGACACTATGCAGTTTCTCCATGACACAGGGAGTTTTTTTTTTTTTTTTTTTTTTTTGGGGGGGGGGGGCCTCCTGGAGAACCTGCAAGTATTTTTTTTTTAAACACCCCCAAAAAGGTCTTATAGAAATTATACCATCGATTCCTGGGGTTTTCCCATAGATGAGGCTATTTACAGCCTCTTCCACCCCTCTGCTCTATGCCTTTTGCAAAATGTTCGGGTTTTTTCTATCCACATTCCCCAGCAAGTCCTCTGCTAGAGAGTTGTCAAAATGCTTTGCATTATACTTATTTTGATAGAAACCCTGAGCTTTTAGCTTCCTTGGTTGTGAGGACTCCCTATCAAGCATAGTTTTTGGGGTCTTAACTTCTATATCTTTTTTTAAAGAAAAATCTGTTTTATTTTTTGTCTTGCTCTAATCAAGATGGCTAACCCTGCAGACTTAGTCACCACCACCGGACCGATAGGAAGTACAGTGAACCCACCGCCTTCAGATGCCGAAAGCTCTGACAAGACACCAATGTACATTCCGAACAAAAAAAAACCCCCGCTCCTACTGAAAAAAGGGGTACTGTCTGACATCTAGCCCCTATCCTAAGCCCCTCATTTTTATGCTAAAGATATTTAAAATTTTATATCTGTGGAAAAAAGGGATGGTTAAACCCCCACCCGTTCCACTTGGTTCCCCCAAAACCATCGGGGGGACCCTCTTCTTTTTTGAAGAAGCCCGGAAAAGACCTGAGGAACGCCAAAATACCCTCTGCCATGCCCCCTGGGCCCCCCGGGACCCTGAGAAAATTTGGTAGAATGCAGTCTCCGACGCATAAACCCTTTTGCTCCATTTTTCCTCTTTGTCGAGTCGGAAGGGGAAAAAGAGGGGTAAAACTCAACTATCTTTTTCTTGTTGAAATCGGTGGTAAGGGTGTCCCACACCTTCCTCTTCCTTCATACGGCGCCTGGGGGAACAAGAGGGGGAAAATCCTCCAGAGTGGGGGGGAGCAACAGAGAATGGAGGAGTGTGCCGGGTTTCTGGAGCTGGGGAGCAAGGGAGGGTAGGAAGATAGGGGGCGGGGGCAATACCTCAGAGATCAGTGGAGGGGCAGTGGTTGGAGCCGGGGACCTCCTTTTTTTTTCCCTGCTTTTTTCTTTTCTTTTTTTCCCTTTTGTTCTTGGGACTTTTTGGGGGCCGCCCGCGGCCTGGGCTGGAATGGGGACTTCAGCGGGGGCTGGATCTGCTCTGGCTGGGGCTTGAACGATGACCTTGGCCCAAGATCTCTTTTCCTTCTTCTGGCATTCCCAGTATTGGTGGGGCGCTAGCCGCAGAGGTTGCAGGATTTCACTGTGGGGCAATCTTTGGTCATGTGGCCTGTGACCCAGCAATTCTGACAGGCATCCTCCTTGCAGTCCTTCACTCTGTGCTTTTTCTTGCCACACTTCCTGCAGGTCTGTGGCCTGTTGGGGGTAGTAGTTTTAACCCCCACTGGAGTTAGGTAAAAAAGAATAAATAGAGAAAATTTGAATTGACCATTTTGGGAATTTCTTTGTGCTTGTGGGACTACCAAGAAAACCCCATATGTGATCCGGGAAGTCCACATGATTTAGGACAGTTCCCTCACCACACAACAGTAGCACGTAAGGAAGGTAGTGATGTCTTTTGCCACTATATGTGGGTTCCTAAAGGGACATTTTATCGGGTTCTCCTCCCTCTGGTGGGGAAATTTTCCCAAACCCGAAGGGGAAAAAAAAAAGAAAAAAAAAAAAAACTCAAACTCCCTCCCAATATCTTCGGCAAGCGTTGACAGATGCAAGGTACTAGAATGGGTTGGTCACAAAGGTTTAAAAATGTTTGAGAGTTTCCGCCCTGCTGATACCCTGGTTCACCACCATCTTTTTGCAAAAAACTTCTGGGGTCATGTCTGGCACTCTCTTATCCACTTCTTTCAGTTCGGGGGGCGAAAATTTCGCCTCTTTCCCCCAGTTTCAATTCAGGAGCTCCATGACTGGGTTTCCTGTCAGCCTGGGGCTGAGCTGGGGGCTCAGAGAGGCAGTTGGGCAGGAAGTTGACTCGCCATTCTGGGTCTGTAGGGGAGCAGCCCCCTTGACATTTTCCATTTTTCCCGGGGCCACAATGGTGAGCTTCTTGTCCCCCCAAAATTTTAGGGTTGGGTGCTTTTCTGTTTGCTCTTGGTGGCTTCCTTGCTTGGCGGGTCTATAGTCCCTGGGGTAGTAAACTTTTTCTTTTTTCGGGGTGTGCTGTGCGGGGCCACATGGTCCATTTTAAATCGTCAGGGCAGAGTTCCTTCCAGGGAATTTTCCCTGTAGTGTGTTCAGCGGTTTTCAGCTCATCAACATCGGGGAGGAGGGTCTGCTCGAAGCTGGGGTCTCATCATCGCTGCTGTTGCCATCTCTGATGCTGCTGGGCTCTTTGGAAGTTCTCCTAGTCAATGGCTGGAACCGAAAGCTTTCGCAGGAATTGTGTTCAGCTGCAGCAGAGCTGTTCAAATCGTTGTGCACACGTTTGCTTATGGCACCAGGCTAAGAGGAGGTTCTTGGGACCAAGAACGTGCAGATCAAGATAGTCTGATAAGAAAATATTTTTTTAAGTTGGAGCTATCTTTTCCCCCCCACAAGAGAAAAAATCACTTTTATTTTTCATTTTCACATTACAAAATTAAAAAAAATTTTCACATACAACATACCATATTTAAAATTTGTTTTTTTCTTTTTTCCTTTTTATTCTATATGCACATAAAGTGGTAAAAGAGCTAGTAGTTCCTTATTATCTAGGCGCACATAGCACTGCATCCTAGTATCCTCAGCATCTACCTCAGGAATAATATATCTTTTATAGAATTCTTCCTCATGATTACCCAGATACCATGTTATATGTTTATAATTAAGTTGCAAATTAAAAAACCCGTTTAAAACGCCCTTTTAAAATTTTCCCTTCCCTTAATTTTTTAAATTTTTTCATCACTTGCACACATCTGCATTTTTTACTTTTTTTCCTCCAAGCACAAAAATCTTTTGTAGGAACTATCTTTCTTTAAAAGGGAAATGCCTCTTTTTTCAGTTCTATCAAAAATCTCCAGAACAGTTTCTCTCTCTGGAACAACTGTCCTTTTAGGAGTCTTTTTTTTTTTTTTTTTCCTTTTTGTCCTTCTATTACTTTCATTTGTTCATTTTTCTTTGGCTGCACCTTTTTTAATTTGTCTCTGAATTTTCATATCACTTTATCTATCTTTCTTTCCCTTCTGCCTCTGATTTTCTTTTGTCTGTTGGAACAAGAATAACAATATAAATGTTCAACACCACCGCATAAATTACATTTTTTATCTTCTGGGAAATCTTTTCTTTCATGTCCCTTTTTTTTTACCCGTTTCCCCACATTTCAAAGGGGTACACAATCTTTGTTTTATCCCCTAAATTTAACAAATTTTTGGGAAAATTCTTTGGGATACGTGCAAAAAAAAAAAATCACTTGATTTATTTATCCAAGGGGGTGTATCTAGAACAAAGGGGGATCTCTCGTTTGGGAACGAAAGTTTTTCATAAAAAAATAGAAAGGGGTTCTTTTTGAGAGGGAGCAGTGAGGATATGGAATTCTTTTGCCCGAGGGATTGTCATTTTGGGGAATTTAAAAACGGAGTTAAAAAAAAGGGTTTGGGGGCTTTTGGAGCATTTTAATAAACCCAAATTATGTGTCTAGGAATTTAGGAGAGGGGGGTTTTTGATCCCAGGGTTTTTCTGGGTTGGGAAAATTGAGTCGGAAAAAAATTTTTCCCAAAAAGAGGACCCAAATTGGGTTCTACCTCCCTTTTTTTTTTTTTGCCCTTTCCCCCTTTGGGTTTAAACCTGTTTGCACAACAGGTGAACTGGATTTGGACGTCTTGTCTTTTCGGCCTTTTAAACTATGAAAACCTTTTAAATTTTCCCAACCTAAAAATTTTTTCAGGTTGGGAAAAAACCCAAATTTTCCCATTCACATCTTTTAAAATGTGCCAAAAAACCCTCCCTTTAAAATTTCCCTATACTATAAAAAATTTACCTTTTGGAATTCACCTGCTCACAATATCTCTGCAGGAAAAAAATAAATATTTTTCTATATGTGGGTTTTTAAAAACCCCCCAAAAGTCGGGAGTCTTTTTTTTTTTTTTTTTTTTTTTTTCAAAAAAAGTGGAATTTTTCAATACATGTTCCAAAAAAGGGTTTTCGTTTTATCAAATTTTTCAGCCGTTTTACTGGTTTTCCCAAGGAGGGGCTTTTGAAAGGGGGGGGCGTTTTTTCTCCCCAGGAGGGAGTATCTTTCTCTGCAAAACCCCGCCTAAAAATGTGTGCACTGTGGGTTCATTCTGTGGGGAGGGGGAAGGGGGGAGAAATTTTCACCCATCTTTTGGGAAATGAAAAAGCTAAGGGGTAAGTATTTTCTTTCCCTTTTCCGCTCTCTTACCCTACTTTGTAAATTTGAATGGGATTTGACAAATTTAGGACTTGGGAAGAAGGGGGGATTTTTTTTTTCTTCTCTCACCACCACACGTGATATAACCTGCAGTTTATTACCCTCAGACCTCTACAGTTGCAGAAAAAAAATATATGCTTTATCTGTTGTGTTTCGGGGGACTCCCAAAAGATCTCTCTTGTCAGGACCCTGATCTGTCCTGAACGGGGGAAAAGCCCCGCAGCATGTCGAAACACCACTGATTGCGGTCCTAAACCCGTGCAAGCCCGCGCGACGTCGAAAATTTCCCACTGTTGCGTTGCTGAACAACTCCCTCTTCCCCTCTTCCCTTCCCTTATCGATATATGCGATGCTCCCCATCTCCTTTTTAAATAAAATTTCCACTGCACCCCAACGCGAGTGGTCCGTCACGGAGAATTGGGGGGGCATTGGCGCTCCCATGAATCCCCCAGGAGCCGGGCAGATGTAAATTACCCAGCCCGGGAGCCTTCACATGCAAGGAGGGGAATCTGACCGGCACTGGGGAAAAGTCTTTCAAAAAAGGAACATAAAGGGGGCCTGGAAAACAAGAAGGTTTGCAAATCACATCCAAATTTCAAAATTTTTTGTTTTCACTTCCCCCTTTTTTGGGAACACCTTTTTTAAAGTAATGAGGAAAACCCCTTTAAAATTTTTCAAATTTTTTTGTGCAAGGGGAAGTGTATCTTTTCCCCTCTCTTTTCCCCCCGGAAGAAATGCAACATATTTATTTCAGTCCTTGCTAAAAAGGGAAATTTTCCCCTCTTCTTTTCAGAAGTTCTTTATTCCAAAAAAAATAAACATCAGGCTCCACCTTGGAAATTGCTACAACAAGCCAAAGAACAGGACAATCCCTCTTTGTTGCCTGAGTACTTTAATTTTTACAAAATTTTTTTTTTTTTTAAAAATAATTACAAATTTCAAATTTTCGATATAAAATGGGAAAATACAAGCGCATCGTTTCAAATAAAGACCCCGTGTATAAACCCTTTTTGCCTTGGGACTTTTTCTTTATCAAAAAAAAAAATTTTATTTCAAAAAAAGGAAAAATAAAAATTTCAAAAAATTGCAGAAAAAGGTTTAAAAATACACCCAAAAGGTCATAAGGTTTTTAAGGTTAATTTTCAGTTGCAAAAAAATTTGGGCAAACAAATTTAAAGGTTGAAGTATAATTTTAAACACAGTCAATAAAATACATTTTTTTAAAAAAAATTTTATTGCGAACAGAAAAAACAGAGGGGAGCGAAAAAACACTGTTCAAGTAGGGGCTTGGGTTTCCACTTCGTGAATTTCCAAATCCTTTTTGCATCCGAGGCCCCCCTTTTTAGGCACCCCTCATTTAAGGGGAAAAATTAAAAATACCCGCCTTTTTTAAAGCCGGGCAATTTTATTAACATCCCCCTCTTTTTTTATTACAAAAACCCAAGTTCCTGGGATCCCAAAAATGTTTCCTTAAAGCAAAACGGGTTAAAAAAACCCTTTTTGGGGGGGGTTCTAAATTCCCCTGCAATTGCGATGAGAGGTTTTCCAAATTTGGGTTTTGGGCTGACCCCCCCCCTCCCCCTCCCCCAAGGCCAACAGGACAGGTACCGTGGTCACCTACAGGCCAAGACCAAGCACAATACCTCTCAAATTGTTTTTTTTTTGTTTGTTTTTTCTTTTAAGTTGGAACCCCTCCTCACCAAGAAGAGAACCTGTTTTATTTAAAATTTAGTAATACATAAGACACAATTTTTTTTAACAAACACATTCACATAACATTTGCATACAATGCTAACATTTACATAAAATTAAATGACACATTGGCAGAAAAATCAATGGATTTCTCTGTAAATTTTATGCAATTTATTAGACATGGTGGTGCATTGTTTCCGATCTAAGATAGTACAAGTACGTTTCACTGAAGCATAATCTTAAAACATCCTTCTCTGATAAAATCTCATGTTTAAAAATGAATATATTCCTGACCTTCGACAGTGTGGCTTTAACACAGTTTATGATCTTCTATGCCATTATTTTTTGGAGCGTTGTGGGGCATTCCATGAGTCCATATAAAATTATATTGTACGTAGTGTCTCCCATAGCAGGGAGATCACCTTCTTCCAGATACTTCCGGTAAAGTTTCAATTCCAGAACAGATGGATCAGAGTTTCATCTTCCTCGCAGCTTTGACGTAGACAGGAGGTGGATCTTGCAAAGTTTCAGCGGTACTGAAATGCCCGGAATGGAAGAAATTGATGCACGCAACTCCAGGCCAGGTCCTTATGAGAATTAAAAAGATAAGACATATTAGTTATACTCCAATTTCGGTACTCAGCTCACTATCCCTTAGACCGGCTAAAAGCATTTTTACTGTTTTTAAAATTACAGCTCATTACAGCTCTTGCCAGTTAAGTTAAAACTATACACAGTCCTTTCTAAAACCTCATGGTGTTCAGGCATATTAAAAGCATACGGCAACGATTCATCTCATACCATCCGTGGAGTATGTTGTGCCGTAATAAAGAAAAGACCATGCATGTTATTTAAGAGCATTAAAACCCTAACAAAAGAACTTTATTAAAAGGAACCTGTTAAAATCTGGCTGAAAACCTGTGGATCGTCTAAAAGGGAAACATTTGGTTTCCATGATTTCTTACCCCGCCAGGAATTAAAATCCCCTTTTATATAAAAGGATAAAAGCTTATGATTCCAAACAATTATTGGTTAAAAGCTCAAACAAAAGATAAAATCAATTCTGGAGCTACAAGTGGCGCTGTTCCAGGTAGTGCTGGTTGCAGCAGGGGCGCCTCTATTAGGCTGTGAGTGAGCTATAGATAAATGGAGAATTTTTTTTTTTTTTTAAGTTTAAAGTCAGAGACCATGTTATTTAAGATCTTAGATGTCTTGTCATAATTCCTGCTGGTGGACTGCGTGAACCGGCGCTCACCTTTTAGAACACAGTTAAAATCTCGTCCCACTACCAATGGTTCTGAGGGGTTGATAAAAAGGGGCAGTATTTTCAACATTTCCACTCTTTTCTGGTTCTCTGGAGAACCATAAAAATGTAAAAACTACCATGTAATACCATCAATAAAAGCCTTAACCAATAAATTCCTGCTGGGTAAGATCTCATGGATGGCATCAACTAAAACATTTCCCTTAAAAAGAATAGCGACCCCCGCTGACCCAGACCCATTGGATCCGGACCAGATGAATGGCACATGCGTCCAGTCGTCCTCACCCTGTGGGGGGTGCCTAGGGCTGCTCATTCTTCCTATTTAGATGACAAAAAAGTTAAGATTAGTGCTACCACAAATTTTACATGGGTTATTACAGCCTTCTTTCTCATGGCCATATTTCTGGCCATTTTTCCCACTAAAAAAAGGGTCACCATTCGTTGTTTTCCTGTTATCTACATCTATTTTAAAACATGCGGAAGGCATTTCCGTGTTTGGATGGCTAACTATGAAACATTACCATTTCGAGGTCCATATTCTATACTGATTATATTTTCATTGGCTTACTGACTTTCAGGGCATAGTTGCTCAAAAATTCTATAATTTTCTCTTCTGATAGTATGGAGAATATATTTTTAGCATAATCTGTTTTGTTTATTCTATCTTGTGTTCAGCCATGGTTACATCTTTCAAAATGTCACTTTTGCCTTCCTTTTTCAAGTGTTGACATGGTGTCCCTAAAGACTGTTGAAAAGTTACAGCGTAGACTCTCCTTTTTACATAATCTTGGATAGCAAGGATTTCATTATACTGAACATTAAGAAGCCCATGTAAAATTTTCTCCACTTCATGTTTTAGATCTCAACCTTCCTTTTCTTCTCCCATCAGATGGAACCAGGCGGTATTTTTAAGCCGGGCATATTCCGGCACAAAGCTGGGGTCAGCCTCTGTTGTAGATGCCATTTTGGGACAAGGGAATCCCCAAAAGACTTAGATGGAATAAAACAACTAGTTAGAAAAAACAATTTGCCTGCGGGCGGAGCATTTCCCCCAAGAAAGAGACGAACCCCCAGACACTCACTCATGAATTAACGAAGCAACACCTGACTTTGCCAGTCCCAGACAGGACTTGCTAGGACTAGACCCCCTCCTCAATAGCAGCGGGCAGGTGAATAAAAAAAAAAAAAATGATTTACATAAAATCAAAAATTGTATTTACATATCAGAATTACAAACTTTTTCACTGTAAATGCAAAAACAAAAGCAACATCAATGCAAGTAAAGGCAATGTCATAACCATACATATAAAGTCATATAAGTGCAGAAAGAACCTCAAGTTTTAATCAGATGCTTCCACTTTTTGAACTTCCACACCCCCTCGGCATCATAAAACAAAAAAATTTGGGACTCAGAAGGTAAAACAAATACACCCGCTGGAATATTGAACAGTGTGGGACGTCCCCACTCTTCCCTTTTTTAAGATTCAAGTTTTTTAGATCATACAGAGTTTCCTTCAAAAAAAAACTCATTTTCCACCAGCTTTTTTTTTTTTCTTTATTACAAGGCAACCCAGAGATCCCCATAGGCATGTCAGGAAAGCAATTTACTGTCAGATCTGATATCAATTGTTGAGCTGTGTGAGGACATCCTGTGCATATTGACAGTACCAGAACAGATGGTGTATGGTCTCAGTACTGCCACAGCGGGTTTTAGGGCACTGCTCAGATCTCACCAGTCCTCTCCTCTTATGTACTTTCCTGACTGGCAGGGCACATGCATGCTGAGCCACATGATGTCTTTCTGTCGGTTAGTGCCCTCGCCTTTCTCCAGAAGTCTCCAGACCTGAGCAGCATCTCTGAGGCAGCATGTTTGTCTGACATGTGGTCCTGTGGTCTACAATGTAAACTACACAGCTTTTTTATAATTGAAACAGATCACGATTTTTGACAGATCATGTAACTGTTCTGTATGAAGAATCTCTATCTGAGAGTACCAGCTTGGGGCAGTAAGTGCAACATGTTGGGTAAGGTTGCGTTTCACTCACTTTAAACAACAAATAATCCATCCACCTGTGTACTTGATCATACAGGAGACCTTGGTCGGGCCCTTCAGGATGTGCAGCACACATATATACAGGTTAATACTCAAAGACAAGTTTAAGTCAGGGAAGTTAAGACCACCTTGATGTCGTATAATCAAAAAACGAAAAAGGTCAGCTCACCCCACACGTTATCCAGCTCCTGTGGTGGAATCTGCAGAATTCACCCAGGTCCAGCAGCTTGTAGTTGCAATAGTCCTCCACAGCTATTTGATGTAGCGATATCCACAAATTAGAATGCAATAAAACTGATTCTTTATTAAAGCATGTTAAAAAAACACGCCTTCCAAGTGGAAAAAATAGCCCTCAAACAATGTAAGTCTGCTTTACGCGTTTCGGGTGAAACAAACACCTTTATCATAGCTTGCAGACCATGATTATACCAAAAACTTATATATCCCACACTATAAAATCATTGGTGGAGTTTCATGATTGTATCCTCGACAGCTGTGGACACTCCGATTCAAGAAATCAATTGAATATGTGGCATACTGTCGGACAATACTATCCGAGAATGCGATTAGCACTTAATGTCTAAAGCTGGTAAGGGCAGACTTAGAGCTGCCCGTAACTATGAGCAGCTTACATATTGACGTTACTTCCGGACCGTGCGCAAAAGCACCATGACGTCCGAGCAGCAGCGAAGAACTGCTCCCGTCCATGACAATGAGCAGACTGCGCACAAAGACGTAATAGTATTAGATGATGGCAATCGGAAAGAACCTTTCTACGAAAGAAAAGGTTATATCTCAGTGTTTAAAAAATATAACGCAATTCGGGGAGCATTATCCTATGTCAAGGAGTCCGGACAGGCGTACAAAAGTTATCCCTATAAAAGAAAAACGAACTGGAGCAAACATTACTTCCGGCCATGTATACTCTGGAAAACATAGATCAGACCATAGCCCAAGAAAGAAGCCACATACACAACATAAACAATGTGATAAAATGCTAATAAAGCATGATTCTGTCTTTGGAGGCTACAATATTTTGTGCACGTTTTAACATCCAATTGATTTCCACGTTGGGACAATCTATCTCGGATTTGTCTAGATTCTGTCAGATAGTCTCCATCATTACTGCAATTCCTTTTAGACATGATCATTTCCCCAATAGGTATGGCCTTTATGTAAAATGTTTCGGTGGAAACTTCTAGAATGCAGAATTGTATTCCCTCCCAGTACTCTTCGGGGGTCCTAGTTTCCAAACAAACATCCCGTTGTCCCAAAAAAAGGTCAAACCCAAGAAAATGCATTTCAACCGGATCCACCACATGGGTGAAATGCAAATTGAAGAATTGTTGTTCAAAAAGAAAATGAACTGTGGTATGCCAGAAACATCGCCCCTCCATATAAAAGAAGGTCGTCGATGGTATCTGCCATACCAATAATGAAATCAACAAAGGGATTTTCAGGGGTTGTAGATATATAAATGCTCCCACCAGGCCATGACCAAATTCGCCGGGGATGGCGAGAATTTAGCCCCAATAGAGACTCCCTTACTTGAAGTTTAAATTGATTAAAAGAAAAAAAAATTATGACTCAACAAGAATTCCGCTACCCTAACAACAAATTCAGAGTATTCAGGTGTGTAATCTATATAGCATGAAAAGTGAAACCTGAGGGCCGACAATGCCACTTGGTGGGGTATACTAGGATATAACGCTTCCACATCACAGGTGAGCCAGGCCATATCTTTATCCCAATTGATATGAAAACAAAACTCTTCAGGACTCCTTAGTATCCATGAGATGGCTGGGCATCTGGTGACAACGGTTTAAGGGCCTGTCAAGCCACTGGCACAGCCTCTCTAAAGAGGCCTATGCCCGAGACTATCGGTCTCATAGGTGGATGGACACAATCTTTGTGTATTTTTGGGAGACCATACATGATGGGCATCATAGGATGCTCCACCAATATATAGTCTATCTGTTTTTGATTGAATACACCGATGCCCAGGCCCTCATTGAGAAGAAGTGACAATTGATACTTAAATTCAACCGTGGGATCCCGTTTTAATTTACGGTATGTCATGGAATCTTACAGCATATCCTGCATACATGTGATGTATATTTGCTTATCCATAAGGACGACAGTGCCGCCCTTATCCGCCATCTTTATGACTAGTTCAGGATTGGTCCTTAGCTCCTCTAATACCTTACTCTCTTCTCTAGTGAGGGTTACTGTTTTTGGGGAACTGCGGGGGCGTACTCTCGAGAGATTTCCCGAGATCCCTTTCTACAAGCGTTTGAAATCTTTCCATAGCTGGAGTCGGGAACAGACCGGATAAAATCAGGGGGTTTGAGCAAGAAAATATAGAGGCTCCTTCACTATTACAAAATCTGTTGAGATGACAAATCCTGTAAGTCCTGCAAAACAGGATTGCCCCTTTTGTTCATTAAACGTTAAAGGGCCCCCTTAAAACTCATTTATTGTAGGATTAATATCCGTAGATATATTTTGGTTCAACGGATTCCAGTGATTCATCAGAAGCACTGGAAAAATGGCGCCTGAGAGTCAATAGTTCGGACAAACCTTGTTAATGTCCTTGATAGTAGAGAATGCTTCAAAGTTAGATCGTAGGCAGGAAATTCAAGCCTAAGGACAGCACTTTTTCATGTTGTTGGGTCAACTGGACAGATGATAGATTTAATACATCCAGTCCCTGATTAATCTTGAATGCTAATTGACTAGATTCTGCCAGGTCTTTCTCTTGGTGTTTGTTTCGGTGTTTCCTACCTCCCTGCGGACCCGTTTTTTGTATTCCTTTTATTATTTTTATTTCTTCTTTTGGCGTTGGAAAGGAAGGATTGTGGGATCCAGATTAGCCGATTGGTTTTTGGGAAAGTCGTCGGCAGAAATCTGGATTTGGGATCCATATTTGAGCCTGAAATTTGGGTTAGACCCCAAAAATAACTTCCTTTGATAGGAACCTCTTTAAAAATTTTCTTGATCTACGCTTCAAGATGGATCTCGGTGTAAAAGGTCTAGACTTTCGGCTGCTCCAATCATATACAACCTTGTTCTCGTAATCCAGGAGATCCCTCTGGAATTTGGATTTCTTCATCTCAATAATTGAGTCTTCCAGTTTGACAGAGCTCGCCTCTACCTGTGATAATATAGTTTCGAACTGTACAGAGTCCATTGTAGATTGCATCTCGGCCTTGATACTTTCCATGTCCTTTGTTATTTGTTGCATTTTAATATCCTCATACTTGATTATCAAAGCCATGAGCTTAAGCGAGCAGGTACTGAGTATAGAGTTCCATTCCTCGGTGAATTCCTCTGAGAAGACTGTAGTGGGAATCTTCCTGATTCGCAATCCTCTTGGGATCATTTCACGTTGGATATAATTATCCAGAGTAGTGGAGTCTCACCAAACCCGGATTTCTTGTGTTCTTAATTTCTCCAGTTCTTTGACTTTTAGGGAAAATTCTGGTGGTTGAGGTAAGGTGCTTTTGGCATTTTGAAAAGGCCATCTGGGCTTTTTTTGTTGCCTATTAGTGGTTCAGTCATATTTTTAAAGCCACCCAAGGATATAGCATATGGGAAGCATTTAAAAAAAATCCAGCTGGTAGGGGGGGCACGACCACAACCTTTGGTATACAAGTATAATCAAAAAAACGAAAAAGGTCAGTCACCCACAAAGTTATCCAGCTCCTGTGGTGGAATCTGCACGCATTCACCCAAGGTCCAGGGTGTAATTGCAATAGTCCTCCAAAGCTAGTTGATGCAGCGATATCCACCAGAGAGAATGCAATAAAACTTGATACTTTATTAAAGCATGATAAAAATAACACGCATTGATGTCGTACCTGACTTGCTCCATTTTTACACCCCAAAGGAAGAAAAAGAGCAATTTATTCAGCCGCTTAGTTTGCATGTAAGTTGGTGGTTAGATGTTAGCCAAGTACACCAGCAGGGGAAAGATTAACCGACTTGTCCACTAGGGTCTTCCCTGTGAAGCTAAGTTTCCTGAGTTTCCAGTAATCGAGTTTTCTCTGTACTCTGTCACGGACATCTCCCAGTTTCCTGGCGTTCTAGCCTATTAACTTAATACCGAGAAGCTTAATGGAAATTTATTTCTGAAACTCCCCCCATCGGGAAAACCCAACTTTACATGTAATACGGGTTTCCCCAGGGAAGTGCCTCTTTCCCCCTTTTTTTCCCCTTAAAATTTAAAAACCCCCGTAAATGGGAACAGGCTTTTTTTTTATCCCAATTAAAGAGTTTGGTGTTAGTAATGTTTGTGATGAAAAAATCATTTCCCGTATACCCAAAAACATTTTAAATGTTTTGCCCGGGGTTTCCCCAAAACAAGGTCCCGGGGTTTGAGTCCAACCAAGCCCCAAAAACAATGGAATTGCATAGGAAAACCCCGGCCCCCCAATTGGATGGGATTCTATTAAAAAAGCTTTACCTTTTTTTGGGTTTGTGTCTTAAACTAAAAGAAAAAAAAGTAAATAGGTAAAAAATGTTCCTTTTTACAGAGAAAAAAAAATTTCTTCTTAAAAAACAAACGCTTTTCCCGGAAAAAACCCTTTGTCATAGCTAAAAATTAAAATACAAAAGCAGAAAACTTTTTTTCCCAAACTTTAAAAACCCAACATGATCACAAATAGCCAATGTTAGCAAAACAGAAAAAGGGGCCCCCAATTTATCCCTTGGTTTTAAAACCCCTTTGAACTCAAATGCTAAAGTTGACATGCATATATATAGAGAAACATTAATTCGGTAATAAGACAAGAAACAGATACTCATGATGCATGACATACAAAGAGGGGCCAGATTTTAATAAAAATATGAAAAATCCTGTGAACCTAAATCAAAGATCCACTTGGTCTCTCTGGCAATAAAGCCTTCTGTTTAAATTGTCTCCTCTGTCTGTGTTAACTTTCTCGATTCCTGAAAAACAAAAAGTACTGGTGTTACCCAGGTGAATGTTCTGAAAATGTCTGGACACTGCCGAAATCCTATATTTGTCCTTATGAAGAATATCACACAAATATCACCTGATGCGTACCTTCAAAGGCTCTGTAGTGCAGTCGACATATTGTACTTTGCACTCCATACATTCTACAAGGTAAACCATGAACTTGGAGTTACAGTTGATATACATCTGTATTGGGAAAGATTTACCTCTATGACAAGAGTTCGACACCCTCGCGTGTCTGCAGGCAGTGCAAAGTTTGTCCACACTTGTGGAATCCTGTCAAATTTAACCAAGTACTGCTACTATTAGATACCGAGGGTAACCTGCTAGGTGACGAAATAGGTCTCTAAGGTAAGAGATTTCCAGGACACAAATTTGATGTTATTTTGCAAAAGATCCTGCATTTCTTTAGAAACATATGTAATAGTGGAAGATGCTTTTTAATGATGCCAACAATCTTATCATATTGCAAACTAAATGCAGTAGAAAAAAAAAATTATTACCACTATTAAATTTCTCCTATTTTTCCGGCTTGAATTCAACACCAATAAATCTGGTCTGTTCATCTGTTGTATTCTCCTTCGGGCATTATTGTTGCTAACAGGGGAGTATAGGCGGTCTGACAAATCACTACAGACACCCTCGAGAAATTTCTTCAACCTACTAGCATCCAAACAATTTCTTTTATATCTAAGTAATTCCACATAGGGGATATTGGAGACAACGTGCTGTGGATGGCAAGATGTAGCCAGAAGCATGGAATTCCTTTCCATGTCTTTTTTATAAGGAAACACCTGGAACCCAGTGTCGCCCAAGCCGCTCAACATGACACCTAAAAAATTAATACTATGTACCTCAAATTGAGAAGTGAATTTCAAGTTGAGATCATTGGAGTTGATATAAGACACGAATTGTTGATCCTCTTTTTCTGTTCCCCCCACACCAGGAGGAGGTCATCTATATACCTGCCACTGCCATACCACCTGATGTGGGAGAGGAACATATTAGTGACAGAAAAAATAAACTTTCTTCACAGATTGCATGGTAGATGTTGGTCAATGAGGGTGAGAATCTAGCCCTCATTGGAGCCCCCTGCAACTGAAGAAAGTCCTTTCAAACATGAAAAAAATGTGCTTGAATAGAAAATTCCCAGATTTCAACAAGATTTTCTCACTTGAAAAAATAGTATATTTATGCAAGAAGATATTGCAATGTTGATAATGCTTGATCATGGGGGACACTGGGGTACAGTGCCACCACATCACAATTTAGCCAGTTACCTCCAACTTCCTCTGATAGCAATTCCATTGAGAAGATTAGGTGTTTCGTATACTGTATATATCCAGGAAGCTGTTTGACCAAAGGCTGAAGCTGAAGACCGACCCACCGTCCTAGCTCTTCTCCTATTGAACCGATTCCTGAGACGATGTGTCTAAAAAAGAGGAGGAAAAATTTCTTTTGTGGACCTTGGGGAGAGAATGTAGAATGGGTGTTTTGGGCTTGACTGCTATTTTACGGTTAATCGCATTGTTATTAACTCCCCATTCTAATAGTTCTTTAAGGATGGCTAGATAGTCGGCGGTAGGATCTTTAATCAAAACTGCATACATAAATCATTTACCATCCTAAGATTTTCCCTTATATAGACCCCTATCCAACACGACTATGGAGCCACCCTTGTCAGCTTGACGGATAACCAAATCAGAATTGTTTTTAAATCTTTAATTTCCTGCCTTTCCCCTCTAGTCACATTAAACCTGATGGTATTATTAGAAGATGTAGTACTTTCCAATGTCATAAGATCCTCCTCAGGTGGACTAGACTGTATCAGAAAAGATTTTGATACCTGTAAAAAAAATCTCCCTGTCAGAAGTTGTCTCCAATGTCTCAGTACGCAGGGATTGATGCTCAAAAATGCCAACCAATTCTATAAATGAAGGACATGGAAGAAGATCAGCTGCGTGGGTGCATTCCTGAACAATCAAATTATCATTAGCATTGATCATATCATTAGCTATATTAACAGATGAGTCCTCCATGACAGATATATGCTCAACTACCTTAGGGAAATCATTGTTTAACCTGTAGAAAATTATTCTTTTAATGTTACAGATCAGGCAAAACGATTAACATCCAGTAAAGTGTTAAATTTAAGTTCACTGAGGGAGAAAAGCCCAAGCCTTTAGAAAGCACAGACAGGTGATCTTGGGACAGGACCTTGCCAGAGAGATTCACCACTAGACACATTTTCTCTTTTCCATAGCTCCCAAGGAATACTCCGGTTTTCTAGATTTGTTTCAGGCCCGCCCTCCTCTTGTGTTTTTTGAACACCAATTCGAAAACAATTGTTATCGGCGTGCGGTTTGATAATGGGAACGATCTCTATCTAAAAGGTCTTCCATTTCAATTGCATTGTCCTCTAAATCCTTGGAAGAATCCAGGGGAGACGAATTTGCAGAATAATCGAGGTCCGAGAAACTCGCTACTTTTCTGCTTCTATGATCTCCTTTGTTGTCGTGAGCCATTCTTTTAATATTGAACGGAGTGTAGATGAAAAAATTGGATTTTTGTACTTACCATAAAATCCTTTTCTCGTCTGATTCATTGGAGGACACAGCACATTGGGTATAGGCCCTTTCCCCTGGGAGACTGACACTAGGCTAACCAAACGTGTTGGGTCCGCCCCAATGGCCTATATCCCTCCGGCTGACGCCAGGCTGATCAGTTGGTACAAAAGCCGTGGCCAAGAGAAGGAACGAAAAAGAACCCTAATTCCATGGAGAAAAAAGCGAGGGGGGAGCTTGTGTCCCCCAATGAATCGGACGAGAAAAGGATTTTATGGTAAATACAAAAATCCAATTTTTTTTGGTCAGTATCATTGGGGGACACAGCACCTTGGGATGTCCAAGAGCAGTCCCAGAGGGTGGGAGACCAAAGAGGTAACAACTAAAAAAAAAATTCATCAGCAGTGAGCATTAGCACACTGCTGCCTGCAGTACCTTACGGCCGAGACTTGCGTCAGCCGAGGCCAAGGTATGGATTTGGTAGAACTTAGAAAAAGTATGGACCGAAGCCCAGGTGGCAGCTTTGCACACCTGTAAAGCTGAAGCTTGATGCCGAACCACCCAGGAGGCACCAACTGCTCGTGTGGAGTGAGCAGTGACCCAAAACGAAAGGGGTTCCCCCCCTAGACCATTAGGCTTCCAAAATTACAGACCGGATCCAGCTGGCAATGGTGGCCTTAGAGGCCGCCAGGCCCCTGCGAGGACCCTCCGGAATGACAGAGGGCTTCAGAGCGCCTAAAGGATTCCGTAACAGAGAGGTAGATCCGAAGGGCCCTGACTACATCTAAACAATGAAACGCTTGCTCTCGAGGATGAGAGGCGAGGGGCAAAAAGAGGGCAGAACTATGTCCTTATTGATATGAAACAATGAAACCACCTTAGGGAGAAATGAAGGAACAGGACGCAAAACAATCTTGTCCTTATGCAGAACCAAGAAAGGGGTCTTGCATGATAAAGCCGCTAGTTCAGACACTCGGCAGATGGAGGTAATGGCCATCAGGAAGGCTACCTTCCAAGAAAGTAAACGTAGGGAAACTTCCCATAGTGGCTCAAAAGGTGAAGACTGCATGGTCTTCAACATTCAATTTAAATCCCAAGGTTCAACAGGCCTACGAACCGGAGGGATGGAATGCGCGACCCCCTGCAAAAAGGTTTTAACCTGTGAGCGGGAAGCCAGTTTGCTCTGAAACAAAATTGAGAGCGCAGAAATCTGACCTCTCAAGTAGAAGAGGCCGAACCCGAGCTCCAGGCTCGACTGTAGAAAAGACAGCACCCTTGGAGTAGAACAATTTCTGGGCTTCAACCCAGGCGAAAAAGGCCTTCCAGTTACGGTAATAGATCCGGGCGGACTGCGCTTGAGTGCCCGTGTCAAGGTCTGAATAACAGAATCCGACAAACCCCGATATTTTAATATTGCGGTGTCAACCGCCACGCCATCAAACGCAGCCGCGGTACACTGGGGTGGAACAGGGGACCCTGCGAGAGAAGATCTTGACACAACGGAAGAATCCAATGAGCGTCTGCCAATAGGTTGATGAGATCTGCGTACCAGTCCGGGGCGATGAGAATAGCGTGTACCCTCTTGGATTTGAAGCACTTGAGCACTCGAGGAAGAAGAGGCCAAGGTGGAAAAAGGTAGATCAGGACAAACTGACTCCAAGGTAGGACCATTGCATCTACTGCTAGGGCCAGGGGATCCCTGCCCAGGACACGCAACTCGGGACTTGGTGATTGAGACGAGAGACAAACAGATCGTCTGGCGTCCCCCACTTCTGGCAAAGGAGGTAAAAAAACCTCCGGTAGAAGAACCCACTCCCCGGAATCAACCGTTGCTCGACTGAGATGATCGGCCAACCAGTTCTCCACCCCTGGAATGAAAATCGCCGGCACTGACCGATCTGCCCAGCGAAGAATTCTCGCTGCTCCCCGAAAAGCTGCCCGGCTTCTGGTGCCACCCTGATGATTCAGGTAGGCCACTGCCGTGGTGGTGTCGGACTGAATCCACACTGGGTGACCCCGAATAAGAGGAGACCAATTCTAGAATGTTAGGAAAATGGCCCGGAGCTCCAAAACATTGATCTGAAGACCAGATTCCCTGAGGGACCAGTGACCCTGAGTCCTCCGGGAGCCGAATACTGCGCCCCACCCCGAAGCACTGATGTCTGTGGTGATGATCAGCAATTGCGGGGACAGAAACCACTTCCCCTGATGCAATGCAGGGGAGACCAGCCACCAGTCCAGGTCGGCTTGCATCTGGGGTGGCAGACGAACTGTTGTGTCCAGGGTCATTGGAGACCCGTCCCACCGAGACAGGATAGTCTGCTGCAGAGGTCGAGAATGAAACTGTGCAAAGGCCACAGCCTCGAAGGCAGCCACCATCCTGCTTAGAAACCACATGCAAGTGCGAAGGGTACATGGGGTGCGGTACAGAAGTAAAGAAACGTCTGACTGTAACTGCTTGATCTTCCCTGGTGGAAGAAACACTCTGGCCACCTGAGTGTCGAGAATCATCCCCAAAAACTCCATCCTCTGGGATGGGATCAGACATGACTTGTCGAAATAGACTATCCACCCGAAGCGCACCAAGGTATCTGGGGTGATCCTGATGCTGTCCAGACAGGCATGAAAAGAAGGAGATACGGGATAATGGTCACACCCCTGATGCAAAAATTGCCATCAGGGGCGCCAGGACCTTTGTGAAGACCCTTGGTGCAGTTGCGAGGCCAAACGTCAGAGCTCTGAACTGAAAGTGCTGTGAGCCTATTGCAAAACGCAGGAACCGCTGGTGGCCCTGGGATATAGGGACGTGCAGATAAGCGTCCTTGATGTCTATGACGGACAGAAATTCGCCCTGCTCCAGAGAGTCTATCACCGACCGGAGCGACTCAATGTGGAAACCGGGAACTTGCCCATACCGGTTGAGCTCCTTGAGATCCAACACTGAGCTGTCCTTTTTGAGTAAAAACCGAGAAAACGCTGGGACTTGGGGACCAGCATAATAACTCCTTGAAGGAGGAGGGTGTGGATTATCAGAAAAAATGCTGATGCCTGGGCCAGTGAAGCGGGCGGGGAAGAAAGAAGAAACCGTGTTGGGGGAGATGAACTGAAGTGACTATCTCACGAACCCAGGCATCGTCGACCTGAACCTGCCAGATCTCCTGGAACTGGAGGAGATGCCCCCTCCCCTGTCTCCCCCTCCCCTCACCGGAGACAAATTTTCAGATGGGGGAAAGCCCTCAAATCAAGAACTACTTGGCGGAAGAACCCTTGGGCGTTCGAGACCGCCAGGATGAAGCTGGTCTGGCTGAGGGGCGCTTAGCCCCCGAGGAACGGGGGACTTTTCCTGTGGCCGGCCTGTAAGAAAAGCTCCGAAAGGGCTGAAAATGGGCATGCTTCTTAAACGAATGACGCCGTGCCGGCTGGCTCTAACGGAGGAGCGTACTGGCTCTAAGGGAGGCGCTTGCCAAAAAATGGAAGCGCCACCAATAACTTCCTGGAGGCTGCATCCACAGACCAAGATTTCAACCACAGGGAGCAGCGAATGACCACCGCATTAGCCAACGCTTTAGCCACTAAACGGGCTGACTCAAGCGACGTCACACAGGAACTTCGAAGTGCCTGAAAGCCCTTGCTGCAGCTGCTTAGACCAGACCATGCAGGCTTTGCTGCCCTGGCCGCCTCAAAGGCGTATTTACAAAATCCATCAAGACGCCTGTCTGTGCGGTCACCAAGGACTGCTGCATCCGAGACCAGGATGGCCGTAGATTTCGAGAGCCGGGTGACTGGGGTGTCCACTGAAGGGACCTCTGACCACTTGGTCACCGATTCCTCCAGAAAAGGACAAAGCGCATTAAGCCATCGGGTAGGAAACAAATGCCTGTCAGGATGTTTCCACTCTCTGGCAATCAGCTCCTCAAACTCCGGGTGTGAAGGGAACACCAAACACTGCTGTCTGCTACGTTTAGAGGAGACCTCCTCCTGGGAGGCTGAGACATCCTCCTCTTTAACATGAAGGGAGTCGCTGACAGCCCAGATTAGGACTTGGGCCGCTGCTACCATTCCATCATCTCTGTCTGGCTCGAAGTCCGAATCAGAGGAGTCCCCACTTGAAGAAGCCGTATTCGGGCATGGAGCCTTTATCTCCGACCACTGACCCTCATTATCACCTGAGCTATCTCCTGACGAAGAGAGAGCTCTAACCTTCTTACACGAACTCTCCGTACGGGCTGTGGCGAGCGCCGGACCCTGGGAGGTGCGAGGCTGGGCAGCAAGCAGAGACGGGATGCACTCTATGGCCGAAATCATAACCTGGGACAGTGTGGACACTGCTAGAGAGAGAGCCTTGTCACATTCCGGGGCCACCGACTCCTGTCAGGAGTGGTCGGGCCCCGCGTCGGTCGGCTGAGGAGCAATGCAAAGGGCACTGGGCTGGCCACAAGAGACCCTCTTGTGGCAAGGGGTGCAGGCAAAGTAGGCCGCCACTGCTTTGGATGTGGGGGGTTTTAACCCCAACTTACCACCCCAAGGTGCTGTGTCCTCCACAGAAGCCAGGAGATGCAGCAAACAGCCAGGACGACGAACGCCAGAAAATGGCAATTAGGCTCTGCCCCCAACACAAGCTCGCGATGCTGGAGGTCCTGCCCCATCCTGGGAGGGGCCCAGACCCATTTGGGCCACCCCCAGGGCGGTACAAGCCTGGGAGAGAGCACGGCCTAGGCCTCCGGAAGCTGGGGGCTAAACTTGAACTCGCGGCCTGGCCACCGGAACGCCGCGGAAGGAGGTAAGGAGCACCCACAGCCCCTGGAAGGCCCATCCTACCCTCCAGCAGCCAGTGCCAAGTCCAGACATGTGGTACCATGGTTGCTCAAACACCAGCGCAGCAGGCCAAACATGCCCTGCTTCCTAGCGGCAGCTATGGTTAAGCGGGGGAAAGTGCCCCTGCCCCTGGGAAGCCCAGCACAACCAGGGAAAATGTCGCTGGGGGGGCCAAATGATTACCCGAACGCCGACACAGCAGACCACCATGCCCCTCTGAGTAGTGCCGGCTACGGCTAAGTGGGTGGGAAAGTGCTCCCGCCCCTGTGAAGCCCACCAAGACCGAGGAAAAGTACAACGCTGGGGGGGGCCACAGGAAACCGGAGGAGGTCGGTGTACTCGCCTATCCAACGTCTTCAGGCTTTACAGCATCACCCTTTCAGTACCATGCACCTGGGGGTGAGGCTACCGGAATCCATAAAAAAGGCAGCAGGTGGGGACGGGTGAGCAGCGAAAAGGAAGGCCAGCCAGCTAAAAAACTGACTGGTTTCCTGACGCCCTCAGGGGGGACAACGTCATGCTAAAATTACGCACTGACGAACCCCTGATAGGTGAGAGCCAGAGGCTCTATCACCATTCCACAAGGTAAGAGCCGGGTGCTCAATCACCTTCCAACAGGTGAGAGCCTGGCACTCAATCACCTCCTGCAAAGGAATCAAAAATAACAAACACCGCAGAGCTGCGTCTGCCTCTTACAGACATTAGGCTGGAAACCGATAAGCCTGCCGTCAGCAGGAGGGATATAGGCCACCGGGGCAGACCCAACACGTTTAGTCCGCCTAGGGTCAGCCTCCTAGGGCAAGGGCCTATATCCAAGGTGTCCCTCAATGACGACATTGGCGAGAAATTATATTTGTTCAAATGCCGTGTATAGATTTCATTTTTTTCAAAGTCCGTTCCCACATCTACAGTGTTACACTGGCCACCAAAACACTTGATCTGACATTTCTGCCAGTTGACTTTAAAGGCCGATGCTCCACAGAAGATGTTAATGTGGAGCTTGGATCTGGTGAGGTCGGCTACATTTTCCGCAGTAATACACACATCATTCATGTAGCCAAGAACCTTTAGTTTGTCTCCGTTGCTTCCTGGTATATGGATGCCCTTAATAACTTTATCTCTCTGGAGCATGCATAACAGGGGTTCCATTGCACATATAAAGACCAGGGGAGAGAGGGGGCACCCCTGCCTCACACCTGAGTGGACTCTAATTTTCTCAGTCTGGAAACCATTGACAAGGACTTTGCTGCTGATGTCGGTGTACAGAGATTTGATGGCATTAGTAAATGGCTCAGGAAAGCCCATTGCATTCAGGACTGCAAATAGGAAGAAGTGCGACAACCTGTCAAATCCCTTTTCAAAGTCCACAGATAGGACAGCAAGCTTCCTGTCTCTCTGCAGACTATCCTGTATCACCTCTCTGAGCAGAGTGAGCTTCCCCAATCCCCATGATAGATCTGCTTGGCACTGCGCACATCTGCTCTTCCTGCACCACCTGAGCAATGACATGCCTCTTACATTTCGCAAGCAGCTTGGCAAAAACCTTGTAGTCGGTGTTTAATAAGGTTATAGGGCGCCAGTTTTTCAAATCCGCTTTGTCGCCTTTCTTAAAAATAAGGACAACCACTCCTTCCTTCATGGTGTCACATAACTGCCCTGTTTGCGATATGTGAGTATAAAGCTGCAGCCGATCTGGTGTCAGAAGATCCCAAAAATGTAGATAAAATTCTACAGGCAATCCGTCCAGGCTGGGGGTTCTGTTACGCGTCATGGACTGAAAAATACATTTTAACTCTACTTCTGTGATAGCATGGCTAAGACACTGCAAGTCCTCCTGATGCACGGTGTCTGCTAGGGCCTCTATCACCTCTTTCTCCAGCTCAGTATCTCGGTTTTTGAAGCTATAGAGGTCCGAATAAAAAAAGACTCACTTCCTCGATTAAGTCCCGACCTCACCTTCAAGCCATCTGCATTTTTTAAAACCTGTATGGTGGATTTGAGGTGTGTAATTTTTGCAAAGAAAAACAGTAAGCAGTGTTCATGATTTTCATTTTTTCTGGTACACAGTTTGTTTGCTCCTCTCCTTCAGTACATCAGAGACCTCTTTCCTGGCTTGGCAGGTCTCAGCAGAAACATTAAAGGGGTTGTCTCACTACAAGGATTGCTTTTTATGTTAAAGATCTTGCAAAAACAAGTCACTTTGCAATATGTGTCCATTAACAGTTTCCTACCTATTCTGAGATATCCCCTCTTGTATGGGCTGCATCAGCTCCTCAGGTCGCTATAGCTACAGACCTGTTTGATCTATCCTGATAGGCTGCCAGCACTGGTTGCTATAGCTACAGACCTGTTTGAGCTTTTTTTTTTTTTTTATCAAAAATAAATTTTATTTCAAAACAGGCAGATAAACAAGTTACAAACATTGCAGAAAAGGTACAATATACACAAGCAGGTCATAAGGTAAGTATACAATTGCAAATTGGTCAAACAGTTAAAGATGATGTATACATTTCAAACACAGTCAAAGTACATTTTAAATAAATCACATTGCGAACAGAAAAAACAGAGTGAGTGAAAAAACACTGTTCAAGTAGGAGCTAGACGATTCCACTTCGTGAATATCCAAATCTCTTCAGCATCCGAGGCCCCCATCTTTCACACATCATACAGGTAAAATAAATATAGCTTGCTGAGTATAATGTGGACACATTTATTCACATCCCACTCCTCTCTTTTATACAAAAACAAGTTCCTGGCATCCCAGAGTGTTTCCTTAATTCAAAGCATGAATAACCACCATAATCTACGCCTAGCAGTATGGGCAACTCCGATCCCTGCAAAGACCATAATGAAAGTGAGGAAAGGGACACCTGTAAGTTCTTTTATTAAGGGTGTCGGACGCTTCATTACGGATTTGGCAAAGGGGCAGAACCAATAAAGGTGAGCAATAGACTCTGGGTCACCGCAGCCAGACCTTGGGCACCTCTCATTTTGAACCAGGCCTCTGTGTTTTTGGACCTCTCTTATAGGTAAGGCACCATGCATACTAAGCCACATATTTTCCTTCTGCTTGTTTGTACCCTCACTTTTTTCTAGGCATTTCCGCACACAGGAGGCATCTGCCTGGGACAACCTAAGGGAGGTCATTTTTCTTACAGAGACTCAGCATCTTTGGTTTATTCAATAGGTCGGATACAGGTAGGCCGGTCCAAAGTGTGTTTTAGCATAAAATTTTCAATGTTTGCATACCAAATTGGACTACTATAGGGGACAGGCTGTAACAAGATTCTCTGGATCCTGTTGATCCTCCAGTACAGAAAATCCACCCTCCCACATACATACATTGCATCATAGAGGCTCCTTTAGTATCCCCTTTCAGTAGTTTCAGGTTGGTAACACACCAATTAATGCTTAGGTACAGATGTAAGTCGGGGAATCTTAGACCACCCTTAGATTTGGCCATGACCACCGTGGATCTCCTAACCCTTTCCATCTTTAATCCCCACAGGAAAAGGAAGAGTAATCTATTTATTTTCTTGGTCTGCATGTACGAGAGGGGAAACACATTGGCAATATACAGAATGAGGGGCAGGATGACTGTTTTAATAACCAGTGTTTTCCCAGTGAGCGTGAGATCTCTCAATTTCCAAAAATCCAGTTGCCTCTGGTTCTGACCTCCTCCCGACTGTCCTGACCGTCTAGACCAGGCATCCTCAAACTGCGGCCCTCCAGCTTTTGGGAAACTACAACTCCCATCATGAATTTATATAATCTATAACAGTGGGCATGATGGGAGTTGTAGTTTCCCAACAGCTGGAGGGCCGCAGTTTGAGGATGCCTGGTCTAGACGCTCTGTGAATTTGACTCCCAGCACTTTGATGGTGTCGACCACAGTGACCCCAACGTCCACAGTTACAGGAACCTCCAAACACTTTTAGCTCACATTTACTGCAGTTAAGCCTGAAAGCGGAGGCTCCACAAAATATATTGATGTGTAGCTTAACCCGTGCCAGGTCAGGCACATTCTCTGATACAATACATATGTCATCCATATAACTGAGAGCTTTGAGATTGCTCCCTTTGCCACCTGGTATGGAGATCCCTTTTATGACCTTGTCCTGTCTAAGCATACAGAGTAAAGGCTCCATGGCACATATGAAGACGAGCAGGGAGAGTGGGCACCCCTGCCTAACCCCGGAGGATAGCAGATCCTTTCTGTTTGGTGACCGTTAACCAGGATCTTGCTAGTGATATCAGAGTACAGGCTTTTAACCGCATTCAGGAAAGGCTGCGGAAAACCCATAGCGGCCAGTACTGCAAAAAGAAAGGGATGGGACAGGCGATCGAAAGCCTTCTCGAAATCAATCGCCATAACACATGTGGTTCTATTTCTCTGCAGTCCGTCCCAGATAATATCCCTGAGCAGGGAGAGGTTCCCTGTAATAGACCTGCCAGGGACGGTGCATACCTGCTCCTCTTGTACCATTTGACTGACGACCCGCCCCATCCTTTTGGGCAGAAGTTTAGCAAAACCCTTGTAGTCCACATTTAGTAAGGTGATCGGCCGCCAGTTTCTAATATCAGCCCGGTCGCCCTTTTTAAAGATTAACACGACAACCCCTTCTCTCATGCTGGCTGATAAACGGTTTGTCTGCCACATAAAGCGAAAAACCTGCAAAAGTTCAGGGGCCAACAGATCCAGAAAGCGCAATAGAATTCAACTGGGAGTCCGTCCAACCCAGGGGTTTTATTTCTGGGCATAGAGTGGAAAATGAACTTGAGCTCTGTGTCAGTGATTTCGCACGAGAGGGCCTCTAGGTCCTGCTGGTGAATAGTGAGGGCCAGAGAATTTATAACATCATGTTTGAGATTTGGGTCACGGGGTTTAGCCTTATACAGATCTGTATAATAGTGGTGTATTGCAGCTGAGCTATCCTGATAGGCTGCCAGCACTGGTTGCTATAGCTACAGACCCGGCTTCTACTGCAGCCTAGTGGAAACCGGTAAACACGCCCCTGAATTCAAAGTGGAAAAAAAGAAAACAGGACTGGGGTAAGATGAATGAATGTAGTGAGACAACCCCTTTAACCCTTGCATTTTGCATTTTCTGTAAACATTTTAACCTGGTGTAAATTCTACACGCTTTAACTTTGTTGATTTGCATAAATTAACATATGGAGATCAGATGGTCTTCCAAAGATGTAGATTCCAGGCACTGCTTGCTACTTTCCTCTCCATGGATTTAGTGTCCAACAGAAAATACAGATATAACTCACTGAAGAAGAGCTTAGTGAACTGAGAAATGTACATAGTTATTTTTGTATAAGCAGATGTTACAAACTTTCCAGATAGTGTTCTTTATACAATTGATAGTAATCCACAATACCCAATCCTTGCTTGGACTGACCATTTTGCATAACCCATACAGGGCCACCTCATGATCCAAAAATGATAATCCAAAAAGGAACTTGCTGCAGCCTGGTTGGGGGCAGGTAGACACCTGGCTTAGACCTCTACGATGTTGAAATGCTCAGACTAGGAGGCACTCATGAGCTATCATCCATGTCAGATCTTTGTGTGCATTAAACAAAAAAGCACTATGGATTTCCCCCCATACTGCCAGTGACCTAAAAGAAAAGTTAGAGACAAGTGAAACCTGCTCACCTTGCGCAGAGTGTGCAGCCAGTCCCCCGTGATCATTGAGCACATCCTTGTTGTATTCGTGCAGGCAGTATAATCGAATGATCTACTCCAGAATCACGTAGTGCTTAGGATAAGATATAGTCAATTGTTGATTAAACAATGCTATTTGTCCAGCTATATCCTGGGTTACCAGGGCTCATCCTCCTCTAGTCATCATATAGCACAGAGTTCTGATTAAGGTTCTTAATAATTTTCCACTTCTACTGGAGAAGAACCTGGTAGTAAAATCATTAGACCTTCCAACAAATCCGTTTTGTAATTCTTTTCAGGAGGGGCATAGACATTAAACAACCTTACTACTTGCCCATGGATTGTTATGTTTGCCAGCAGAACCCTAACAGGTATAATTTCCACAAATGAGGATATTTTGTAGGCATTACTTTTAAATAGAATTGCTACCCCAGAGTTTTTGTTGGGTGTTCTCACCCGACCATATCGAGGGATTGTGCTGTCATTCCTCCCTCAGGCTCCTGTAGTTCAGATCATGTTCAATGCCACACTCCTGCAGGAATAAGATGTCACACGATAGAGCGGTTAAGAACAAGAATAGTGCCGCCCTTCTTTCAGCTTTTTTCATGCTCCTGACATTCAGGGAATATATTTAAATTTTTCCTACAGCCATTATTAACATTTTTAAATTGGTAACTAGGTATTACGTTATCTGGATCCGATCCAATCGCAGACCACCGCCCTTTCACCGTGTCATGCTGGATTCTCCTCTTTATTTCCACGCCACCCTCCTTGTGTTGCCCTTCTGCTTCCCTATTTCTGAAGGCCTCGGAGTCCATATCTTCCACCCCCTCAAGCAGACCAGTGTCCCCAGTGTCAGCAGGGTTAGCCCCTGCCTCCGCCATGGACCCCGGTTCCCGCTCCCGGGAATCAGGATGTCCTTTCTTGGTTGAGGGAATGTCTGAGGTGCCTCGGTTTTCTTTTGTGTTACGGCTTCCCTCGGTATCCCGCCCTTCCGAGTTTCAGCGGCGGCTTCTTTTTCCGCTCTGTTTGCAGCTAGGGTGTCACTCATCCGATCAGACTCCTTGGAACTGGCAGTCACTTGCTTTTCTGTAGAAACAAAAGGTATATTAGATCCTGAAGAGGCAGGCACTGACTCCTAGATTGCAGGCAGCTGTGTTGCTGTGGCTTGAACCGCAGGTGGTTGGGATGAACCTGATAGCTTGCCTGTAACTTCTGGGATTTCAGGTGCGGGTGTAGGGCTAGCATCCATTTCATCTAACTCCTGCCTTGAGGGGATTCCTACCACCTCCTCTGCTGTTTCCTGGATGGTAGCACCATCTATATTTTGACACAAGGGTTGATTGAGGACAGATTGTATGGTGGCAGAGTTAATAGCAGCAGTATATGATAGTTTTTCCTGGCAGTCTTTATATTTATGCCCACTTTGATCGCAACGGTCGCAGCGGGGTTCACTTTTGCAGTCCTTGGCCTTGTGACCTCGCTCTTTACATTTTCTGCAAGGCTTTTCCCTGGTACACCCTTCAGTCTTATGCCCATATGTTAGGCACCTCCTGCAGAACCAGCCCATCCTGGGGTAAAAGAGGAAACCCCGACAGTTCACTAGCTGTATCACCTAGCTGTATCATCTCTCCTCCCCTCTAAAAGTCACTTCAAATGAATACTTCATAGGTCCAAATATTATGGGCATTATACACTTTCAGTCCCGATGCACACTCCGAATAGAAAATCTGAAGGTAGCTTGCTATGACAGTTGCATCAATATGGAGATCAAACATATTCACCATTATTTTAGTTTTGTTAGGCCTGTTCAAGGCCACATGTCCATAAGGGATCCATTCTCTATAATCAAGGGATTACATGTTCCAGGAGGGGTCCTCTTTAAGGTCATCTGTTACATGGAGGACGTGGTAATAGTATACAAGGATGATAGTTCCCTGAGGCGGGCTTTACAGATGACCCAACTTTTATGTGAGCCCTCAGGGTTCAAACTAAACCTAGGGTAGTGTGAGGTTTTTGTGTTAGGCGATTGGAGCGATGTGAGGATCCTGGGGCTTAAAACCACCAAAGCCCCCAACCCACGGGTCCAAAATCATCCAAAGGTCTCCTGGCACGATACTAGATCTGAGCCAAGAGGCTGAGAAGCCAATATACAGGGTAATACTTTTTTTCATATTTCTATTAAGAAAATAGGAATCTCTTAGAATACAATAAACGAAGATCATGAAAACCCATAAGTAAACGCATAGTAAGTCACATTTGAAAAAACACAGTTTCCAAAACCAGATATACATAAAGTAAATCACATAAGTACGACATAAGTCACTTAGAATACAGAAAATGAAAACAACCATGGAAAGCTTACAGGAAATACATAAAGTGAAACATAAACATACAATAATAGCACTTTATGGCCAAATCACAACAAATAACATTCTACTATTGGCTCTTTTACGGCCTCTAAAACAAAAAAAGGCACTTTAAATATCCATCATATACTCTAAATATCAATCAAAATCTTCAATATAAACTCCTGGTTCACGCATACTCTCGTATACACTAGGATCCACTACTTCGAATTTTTTCCTAGCTTTTACAAACCTAAATGAAAAGCTTGCTGGTTTTAACCTCGGTATTCTCTTTTCTTTAGACTTTCCCCTCACCAAAACTCCTAATTCCTCCTCTTCACCATTTTCCCTACTTTCTTCTTCCTTCCTTGCCACTTTAATTCCACTTTCAACCCTTCGTACCCCCTTTTGAAACTCATTACCTTCTAACTCTTCTTCTATCCTCATCTTTTCTTCAAAACTTCCATTCTCTACCACTTGTTCCACACTCTCTACATTCCTAATTACCTCAATTTCCTCCTCAAAATGGTCTCTAGCTCCCTTCCTCTTTCCTCAAAACTGTCTCTACCTCCTTTTCCCTTTCCCTCTGTCTCTTCCTAGGCTCCTCTCAGTAACTAAAGCCATACTCCCCTGAAAACTCTCTCGCTGTTTCACCATGACTTCCTTCTTAAGCTTCTCTGATTTGGAACTCCGTACGAAGTCAAATACCATTCTCTGAATTCTTTTCACCACCAAGTCAGATGGCAGGTAGACCATGCTTAGGTATAAGAACATTGGTAACAAAAGCGCTTTAACTACAAGTACCTTACCCCGCATAGTGAGTTTGCGAAGAGACTAGTAGCCTATTTTTTTAACCTTCTGTACACTCTCCCAGCTCTTTGCGCCATTATTATGCTGGTCAAAAATGACACCTAGTATTCTGATTTGGTCACTCTGAACCCACAACCCTTGCAGGGGCTCCTCTCCCCACTTTCCAACACGAAAGACTTCGCTTTTGTCGATGTCAAGCTTAAAGCCTGACACTGCACAGAAGAGTGTTAGCCACACTGCGCTGCGTCGTGACCTGTCATCCTCAAAGACCATAGTTAAGTCATCCAGATACCCGCATATTTTAAAGGCATTCCCATTGGCACCTGGAATGGACACCCCTCTGACCACCTTGTCCCCCCCCCCTAACGCTGTCAACAGGGGCTCAATAATGCATATGAACAAAATTGGATAAAGGGGTCAACCCTGCTTAACCCCTGAGGCCAGGGCTATGTCTTGGATCAGGTGGTCATTGACCATTACCTGGCTATGCACATCTTTATATAGAAGGCCTATTTGCCAGATAAAATTATCCGGAAACCCCATTGTGTCCAAGACTTTCCACATGAAAGCATGGGACACTCTATCAAATGCCTTCTTAAAGTCTAGTGCAAGAATGGCCAGTCTTTTTCCCCTCTCCTGCTGGTACCATAACATGTCCTTAATGGCCTTAAGGTGTTTTATTCCGCTTCTTCCGGGCACTACACACACTTGTTTCTGTTGGATTATTTTACACAGGACTTTCTTGGTCCTGTTAACTAAAATTTTGGCGAAGATCTTGTAATCTGCACAGAGCAGAGTTATGGGCCCTTCAGTTTTCCAGTCTGGTAAGGTCTCCTTTCTTAGGCAGCAAGGTCACTACTCCTTTCCTCCATGTAGTTGGAAGCATATACATTTCCCAAGCCTCCTGAAACACCTGGAGCAAGTCTTGCCTAACCTCCTCCCAGAAGGTATTATAGAGTTCTGTGGGCAGACCATCTACGCCTGTAGTTTTTCCATATGCTAGGCTATTGACGGCTGTTTTAACCTCCTCCAATGGCAGGTTTTGACTAAGGGTCTCACGGTCCTCCTTGTCCAGGGTGTGGTCTATGCCCTGGAGTAGGTTCTCAGCTAGAGAGATCGATTTCCTTAGGGCTAAAGAGGTTCCCCTTCCAACTCTTCTATAGGTGTTTTAATCACCACAACTTTGTTAAAAAAGAGCCTATTGCACATTTCTATTTGCTTCTTGTATTTTTGCAGCATATATTACCTCCTTTCCCTTTAATTTGACTGCCTCCTTTATATTGATTTTCAAATCCTCCCCTTGAATCCCCAGCTCCTCCATCTTGTGACAAGTTTGGAGTCTGAGATTGAGGTCCCTGTACCACTGTAAACATTTCTTTGCTTTCTGGACCCCTTTCCTCATGAAAAACATCCTGAAGCACTTTTTGCAGTGCTCCCACCACATCGTTTTATCAAATCTTGTCTTAGTTTGCTTCAGTTTCTTATATAGCCTCAGGAACTCCTCCCTGATTCTTAGTCTTCTAAGAGGGACACATTAAGCCTCCATAATCCCTTGCCTCTCTTCACACCTGCTAGCTGGAAGGAAAAAAGAAGCATCTTATGATATCCCTTCACTTTGCAGCTGTTTGGTTGCGAACACAAAGTCTATTCTTGATTTACTGACCCTGCTACCCCAGGTATAGCCCGGATCACTGCAGTAGTGTTTTTTTTCCATACATCGTAAAGTTTCAAGTCTTTCAACATATCCAGCAGGGCCTTTTCTGTTTGATCTTAGCTATCAAGGGTTCCTCTGCCTCTTTTCCCCTGGAAGGACACAGTCTCCCCCTATTATCAGGGGAGAAGCGCTGGGCAAGAAAACTTGTATAGTCTAGAAAAACTAAGCTCGTTCTTCTTTATCAGGTGGCACATATATATTGAGAATCCTCCGCTCTTGGCCTTGGACTCTGACATGCACCAATAGTGCCCTTCCAGGCACAAGCTCTAGAAAAGCTGACACTTGCAAGTCCTTACCTCTGAATAGAATTACCACACCAGTGGCCTTACGCTCTTGGTCCCCCGACCAGATTGATGGTCCCAGAGTCCATTCTTTGCGACCGTCCCTGTAGTTGAGATCGCTTTTTAAGCCACGTTCCTGCAAAAGATAAACGTCAGCATTGTGCAAAGCTAGTGGAGACAGAACAGCAGACCTTCCTGCATCTTTTTTTATGCTTCTCAAGTTCAGAGAAGCCAGCTTCAGGCTTTTAACAGCCATGGTCATCTTTTCCTAAAGACTGTGCTGCTTCTAGCATTGCTTGCAGAATTATTGATCTGGAAGTAGATCTTGATCTGCCAGCCTGTTGGCTGGCAGAAGCTTTGCCCTTATTTTTGCCCACTTTCCCTACCTTCCCCAGAGGTGCTGGTTCCTCCTCTTTATGCTCCTTACCTCGCTTATTCGAATCTGGCGACAAGTCCATTGCTACTGTGCTCTCTTCTGACTGCCGAGTTTCAGTGGCGTCCGCGGGAGGGTACCCCCCATCCGCTGTCTATCTCGATACTTGTCTTGAGGTTTCCTCAGCGTGTGCAGCCGGACTTGCTTGCAGAGCGGGCCTGCTTCCAGGAGCCAAAGGTGTGGTAGCAGCCTTGTCCTGCAGTGGAAATAAGTGACCGCTTTGGACGGGGTTCGTCTTGGATCTAGAGGCCGCGAGAGGTGTCCCTTATTCCGGGGCAGGGGCGTAACTACCGGGGTAGCAGGGGTAGCAGTTGCTACGGGGCCCCTGCACTTAGGGGGGCCCCGGGGCAGATGCTACTGCGTCCGCTACCCGGTAATGCCGCTCCTGGGCCCGCCGGCAGTGAACTTAACAGTTCACTGCGGCGGGCGGGGGCCCAGCGCATACTCCCTCTGAACCCCCGGGGCCCCCCGGCCCGAGGTTAGAGGCAGCGCTGCTCGGTAGTAGCAGGACGGAAGCGCCGATCGCTCCGCTTGTTACTTCCCCCTGCCGGGCCCTCTGTGGTCAGTGGGCGCGGCGGGTGACGTCACATCACCGCGCGCCCGCGCTGAGGCGAGTTTGGTGCAGGGAGAGCAGCAGAGCGGAGCAAGCGGCGATCAGGGGAGCGGGGGACCGAGGTGAGTAAGTTGTTTCTTATTTTATCTACCCCATATGCCTGCCTATAGCCCCCCATATGCCGGCCTATGCCCCCCAGATGCCGGCCTATTTGCCCCATATGCCTGTTTACCCCCATATGCCTGCCTATACCCCCCATATGCCTGCCCATAAACCCCCATATGGCTGCCTTTTTGCCCCCATATGCCTGCCTATAGCCCCCCCATATGCTTTCCTATAGCCCCACCCATATGCCTACCTATACCCCCATATGCCTGCCTATTTGCCCCATATGCCCGCCCATAGCCCCCATTTTGCCTGCCCATAGCCCACCATATGCCTGCCTATAACCCCCCATATGCCTGCCCATAGCCCCCATATGCCTACCTATAGCCCCCCCTATGCTACCATTTCCCCCCCATATTTCCTACCTATAGCCCCCATATGCCTGCCTATAGCCCCCATTGCCTGCCTATAGCCCCCCTTTTGCCTGCCTATACCCCCCATATGCCTGCCTATAGCCCCCATATGCCTGCCTATAGCCCCCATATGCCTGCCTTTAGCCCCCCCATATGCCTGCCTATAGCCCCCCATATTGCCTGCTATAGCCCCCCATATGCCTGCCTATGCCCCCCATATGCCTGCCTATGCCCCCATATCCCTGCCTATAGCCCCCCCATATGCCTCCCTATAGCCCCCCATTTGCGTGCCTATAGCCCCCCTTTATGCCTGCCTATAGCCCCCCATATGCCTGCCTATAGCCCCCCATATGCCTGCCTATACCCCCCCATATGCCTGCCTATAGCCCCCCATATGCCTCCCTATACCCCCCCAAAAACTTACATATTTTGCCTTCCTCTCACCTGAATCTCTTTTCCCACCTATATTTCCTAATAAAAAATCCAAGGTGTTAGATCATAAAATTTTTAATTCTCGCGGCAGGTCCAACTAAAATGTTAATACACTGTGACAAATATTTAACATATAAAAATTTTCTAAAATCTGGGAAATTCTTCCCCCCTTTCTCCTTAGATTTTTCCAAACTCTCCCGTCTTGCCCTTTCCATTTTGGACTTCCACAGAAAATTAAAACATAATTTAATTATTTTTTTTGTAAAAAGGGCACTGGAATCATAAAAACAGTAGAAACATATAAAACCATTGGTAATAAAACCTGTTTTATTAAAATTTTCCCTCCATAGTGAGCTCCCTCAGGCTCCAAAAGTTCAGCTTCTTTTTTACTCTTTCCAACAAAGACTCCTAATTTTTTATATTCCCACAATTTTCCAAGAACCAAATACCTAAAATTTTAATTTATGAGGTTATTAAAAGCTCACAATCGGGTTCTAATCTAAAACCGCCAATGGGCAAAATACCTGATTTATCCAAATTGACTTTAAAGCTAGATGCACCACAAAACCCCTCTATTGTTCTTAGCACTCTTCTACAACTCCTCAAATCTTTTACCACCACTGTCACATCATTCATATATGAAACACATTTAATCTGCTCATTATTATTACCGGGGATAAAAAAAAAAAAATTAATAACTTTTATTCTTCCTAAAAGCAGCTAAAAGAGGCTCAATCGCACATACGAATAAAATTAGGGAAAGGGGACATCCCTGTTTTACACCACACCTGATATATATGTTATCTGATAAAAATCCATTCACAGAAACTTTACTAAAACACCCAATATAAAGTGATTTAATACGATTTACAAATTTATCCGGGCAACCCATCCTTTTTAAAACCGAAAAAAAAAATTAACGCGAGACCCTATCATATGCTTTTCCAAAGTCAAAAGATGCAAGGGCTATTTTCTGCTTCCTATCTTTAACGTCCCAAAGAAGATCTCTTATTACTAAAAGAGCGTCCGATATTTTCCTCCCAGGGATAGCGCAAGTCTGGTCTCATCCAATTACAGATCCTATCACCTTTTTAACGCGGTTTGCCTACAACTTAGCATAGATATTGTGGTTAGAATTAAGCAACGTCATTGGTCTCCAATCCTGGATTTTCCCCCCCCCCCCTTTTTTTTTATTTATAGATTAACACAATTAAACCTTCTGACCACGACTTCGGCACATCATAACAAGACTCCACAAACCTACTCTACACGTATCGTATCCTTCCCTTCAAGATCTCAATCTCCTCTTCAACCTGTATACCATGAGATTTAAAAAGATACAAACTTTGCAATCTGGTATTAAGATCGCGATGGAGAGATTTCCTCTTGAATGCCTTCCTTTTACCAATTTTTATGAAAAACTCCTTAACCTGACTCTTCAAAAAATCCCTTCCATATTCTCAAGTCATTATAAAATTTAGCAAATTTTCTTTTTATAACCTCATCATCCAACAATACTATATTTAATTTCCAATGCGTAACTTACTTGCTTTTAATTGCACTACTTCCCACGTTACACTCTAAAATCTTATGATCACTAAAACCATTATTAATAGTTTTAAAAGAAAGACACTTTAATTTATCAGACGTAAAAAAATAATCACTCCTGGAGTCACAACCCCTATTGCTCCGCGTTATTTCCGTTTCTTTTCTCCTACCACAGACTTCCCACACATCACGTAACTTGGCACACGATAAAACACTATTTAAAATAGCAGCAGATCCATCCTTCTTATTAAGCTGGCAATTAAAATCCCCGCCTATAAGGATCGGATCTGGCCCCACTGTGAAAAGCTGCAATAATTCGAACAAATATGTTCTTGGCTCCTTCTCCATGTGCCCATAAATAAAAAAGACTTTAAGCTTAAAATCTCTTTTCTTAACGTCAAGCACTAAGAGTCGACCTGGGACAGCTCATCCTGTTTTAACAATTCCCAATCATTGGAGCATAGTATCACTTTCCCATCACTCTTTAACTCGTTCCCTCCAGAAAAAAATAGCCTTTCCTTTCCAATTCCCACTCAAGTAATCATAATTTAATCTCTTCCTTAAATTACACTCTTGTAAAAAAAAACAAAATCATACTTCTCATTATTAAAGAACTCATACATAAGTGTGTTTATACAAATTATTAAAACCCTGACAATTCAGGGACACACACCTGATCATTTTATAACATTAAGACCAGGGCTTCCCCCTCCCTCGCCCCCCACCCTCAACAGATTGGAGAGGCGTGCTCCCTGCTTCTTTATTTATAATGAGCTCAGCATCTGATTCTGTAGAAGATGATGAAATGTCACCCATAATATTTCGAGCATCGGTTTGCAGTATAACCAGTACTTTGCTTGTTAATGGATCTACTCTAGAGCCCTCTCTCTTCAGGCTCTTAGTCTCTGTTTCCATTTTCCTCTAAACCACTCTTAACATCAGTCATTGGAGGTGTTTCTGGTACTATTCCCGGGGTCCTCCCTGACCCACCTTCATCCTTTTTTTCCCTTAAGTCTTCCACCACTTTAATGACTTCTTTCCTCTCACTCCCTTCAGCAGTTACTTTAGCAACTACCTCATTTAGGAGACCTAGGCTTAAATTCCACATTCTTTTTTTTTTTTATTTCCAGCAGATTTTCCCACTTGTTCTTTTTCCTTCTAGGGGTACACTTCCACCTGCTGCCTTTGCCGTTCCCTCCTTTCCAATCTCCTCAACCCCCTGCTCCATAGCAGTCGGCTGCACCGCTTCCTCCTCACCAGACTGTTGCATCTCATCAGGAGGATTGCCCTCCTCTGCTCCTTCCACTCCAGGCATCTCTCCACTCCACCTATCACTTTTTCCTTTTAGGACACTCATGTTTCTGGTGTCTGTTCGGCCTACAGTCTTCACATGGGTCACACTTATGGTCAGCATGTCCATACACTCTACAATGCTTACAATATTGGGGCATCCCAGAAAAAAAGAGGTATCCCCTCACTGAGCGGATATAAACAATTGGGGGGGAGGGTCTACAGACACCCCCATCCTCTAAAGGGTCCTTTTATAGGTAACCTGATAGATCCGTTTTCCGTTCCAGACACCAAAATTCTTAAGTCCCAACTTTAATAAAGTCACGATTCACATTATCTTCACAAAAAGGATTTCACCTCTTCATTCATCTCATTCATCTGTAATGAACGGACTGTACATGTGAATCGTTAGTATTTTTGAATTGTATTGAAATAGGGGACAGACTTTCACCCCCTTAAAAGGCTCTTCCCTCATATTAGCTTAATAGAGAGAGTATACCTTTTCGCATAAATCCACAGTCTGCAGGGTGACATCATAGATGCCTCGCAAAAAAAAGGTCTGCACACAAAAAAAAATCACTCTTCTCCAACTTAAAGATTTTTCTCAAAATTTCAGAATAAATGTAACCAAGATATTTCTGTTGCCTGACTTCTGGGCTCACCATAAACCTAATGGTGTCCTTTATCGCTATGTTCACAAAAAAAAAAGGCCAGACGAGACTCACTCCTCCTCACCTCCATTTTTTAAACAATAAACAAAGCAAACTAAACAAGAAGACAAAAAACAAAACACTTGCCTTTTTCTCCTACCACAAATTCAAGAAAGCTCAGCACGAGCTTGATCGCCTCCAATCCGATGGATCCAGATGAAAAATCCCACGATGAAAAAGATGTTCTTCCACGATGAGAAACTTTCCCCAGAAGACCGCCGGATAGGGACCCCCCGGTTCAGTCTCACCCCCAATAGCAGCACCTAATTTTTCCAAATCAGGAGGCCGAGGGCACAGACTTCCCCAAAGGATCAGCTCCCCTCCGAGCTTCAAAATCCTGCAAGAAATCTTTAGCCGAGAAGCCAATATACAGGGTAATGCACTTTTTTTTTTTTACGTTTATTATAAAAATATTCAAATACATACGCCAAAAACATTATATTACAAAATCATAAGATTCATACAATTAAATTCCATAAATGAAAATTCTATTAAGTATTTGCTCTTTTTAGCCCTAATCTTTTCACATCAACTAAATAATAAAGGTGCATCTCACTTAATGCTATTTTGACACACTCCTCCTCAGGAATTACATCCCTATTAAGAACTAAAACATTCCTCACCTTCCATAAAGAAACCTTCAAACAACAGACAAAAATCTATAAGACCCGATTATTTTCTGTAGGCATGTCACTAGTTAGGCCATATAAAACTACTTAATGACTTAAAAAACCCAGCCCGGTTAGATATTTTAAAAGATTCCCAACCAGTCTCCATACACGCTCGGCATAGGCACAATTCCACACTAAGGGCGACATGTATGATTCTCGCCACGTCGGAGCGCATGTTTCCGCTAGTTTTCCAGCGAAATTTGCGCTTCATGTATGTCGGGGTCGAGGAGTGCTCATACATGCGGTGTAAAGTCCGCCGCGCCTGGCCAGTGTGTGAGGCGCAGTGCGGGACTTAGGCGCAGTGCGGGGCTGCGCCTAAGATTCGCCACCCGAGGTAGTGCGATTATACATGCCGTGTAAAGTCCGCCTCGCCAGTGTGTGGGGCGCAGTGCGGGGACTTAGGCGCAGTGCGGGACTGCGCCTCAAATTCGCCGTCCGAGGAGGTGCGCTCATACATGCCGTGTAAAGTCCGCCTCGCCAGTGTGTGGGGCGCAGTGCGGGACTTAGGCGCTGTGCGGGACTGCGCCGAACATGTATTCCGACTCGAGCCAGGCTGGAAAACAGCGAGAGATCATTAAAGATGTCCGTGCGGAGTATGAATAAAAAAATCGGCTTTTGTAAAGGCGTCAAGTAAAGATATATCCACTGCACACCAGACAAGTATACTGCAAAAATATATATTTATTGTGACACTATAAGGGGAGTCATCATTACAAAAACATACTCAAAAAGTTTTTTTTTTACATATAATGGTAGATGTTTAGATAGTAGCGACGTTTCGGCAATAAGCCTTTATCAAGCAAACATCTAGAGAACTGAGGTGAATGATGTAGAGAGTAGTGATAACAATAGTAATGATGGCAATGTGATAAACACAAGGTAGGCTGGAGTAGTAATATACAATGGGTAGCAGGAATAATATGGCAAAATATAAGTAGGGGTTGCCAATAGAAGATATGTGCAGCATCGAGGCAAAGGAGAAGCTGGACGTGACGTCCGGGGCTGAATAGAGTTGCCGGTAAAGACGTCAAACATTCTCTGAAAAAGAGCTCAAACCTATAAAAAAAAATACATAAAATCGCTTTCCAAAAATCTAGAACAGCGCTACATCAGGAATTTGGATATTGAAAATTGCCGGGAAATACAGCAATTCAAATTCTGTAAGCTTTCTCATTGGTCGGCATAAACCAGCCAATTAGAATAGGAGCGACAGTGAACCATTAAAACCTATGGAGAAGAATTGACCAATCAAATTCAAAGGCGGGACAGTTCAAAATACAGTAAAAATGCAGAAAGAGCTGATTGGTTGAGCTAGCGGGGGCTTGGCTATCCCAGCCAATCAGACGGCGAGCTACTTGTCCCATTGTAGTCTATGGAGAGATCGGGGCAATGAAATCTCGGCGCTCAGCGCCATGCGGCACGGAGTATGTTAAAAAAAAAAAATAATTTTTATTAAGTGTAAAATATTCTCTGAAAAAGAGCTGAAACCTTCTATAAACATAAATCAATCAAATCCCTAACAACGCGTTTGTCGCCGAGACCGGCGCTACATCGGGAATTGGGATATTCGAAATTGCCGGGAAATACAGTAATTCAAATTCTGTAAGCGTTTCTCATTGGTCGGCATAAACCAACCAATCAGAATAGGAGCGACAGTGTCCCATTAAAACCTATGGAGAACTATTGACCAATCAGAATAGGAGCGACAGGGACCCATTAAAACCTATGGAGAAATATTGACCAATCAAAATCAAAGGCGGGACAGTTCAAAATACAGTAAAAATGCAGAAAAGAGCTGATTGGTTGAGCTACGGGGGCTTGGCTATCCCAGCCAATCAGAGCGCGAGCTACTTCTCCCATTGTAGTCTATTGAGAGATCGGCGCAATGCCATCATCCTGTAGCAGCGAGGTATTCCGCCTCCACACGCCTTTCCTAATTTCGGGCAATCTAATGGTGACACCTAATAACATGTGGTCTGAGAACACATTAGACCCTAGACATATATTCAGAATCTCACACTGTTCACTAGCAAAAAGAAAGTCGATCCGAGATTTGTACTGACTGTTGCCCCATGTGTAGCCCGGGGCTGCGGGATTCAACACCCGCCATGCATCCCTAAACTTGAAATCCAAGACCAGATCTTTTAGCATCTTTCAGCATCTTTCTTGTTTTGTCAGATCTGATTTCCTCTGCTCCCCCCAACCTGACTTCCTCTGGCCATATATACAGTAGTTGAAGTCGTCTCCCATAATCGTAGGTGCCGAACCTATTAGAAAAGGCAGGATGACCTCTAAAAGGCTAGCTCTTTCATCTAGTATAGGAGAAGCATATATGTTAAAGATCCTAAACATTTGATTAAAGAACTTTACATTCACCTGGACGGCACGACCAGGTACAATCTCAAGAAAAGAGCTTATGCACATACCCTTATTTTTGATTAGAATCCCAACACCTGAATTCCTATTTGTATAGTCTCCGGACCACACTGGTGGTCCGAGACTCAATTCCTTTCTTAACTGTTCATAATTCAAATCGTGATCTATCCCGCATTCCTGAATGAGAAAAATGTCATAGTTTAGACTAGCCAAAAAGATAAAGCTGCCCTCCTAGCGGGACCCTTTATGCCCCTCGCGTTGAGCGAGGCCACCTTGATGTTATCCATGAGATGGATCAGACGTCACTGTCCACATCCGAGGCAGCTGATTCCTCTGTGGTGTAGGCTTCATGGGTCTCCCAGGAGAATGAAAGGCTTGGTGCCAATCGCGATTGTCCGGGAGCATCACTCTCGGAAGTGTTCATCCTACTATCGATGACTTTCCTTTACTTCGCCACTTCCCTCTTTAGCTATAGCTTCTTTTTTCCTTTTATGTCTTTCCTCCATCACCTTCTCCAATTCCATTGCTACTTTCTCTTCAGTTTTATCATTGTCATGGTTTTCCACTTTGGCCCAGTCCTCCTCCATTTCGTCAAAGGTCTCCACCTGGGGGGAGAAGGCCACCTCCGACTCTCGAGACACAGAGACCACCAGAATTCTTTCCGGGAGTAACTGCTCCGGGGTCTCTGGCACCAACCCCTCCCTGGCTTTCTTGTTTTGGGTGACAATGGATGTTAGTGAAGAGGCTCTAAGGATGGAATTCTCAGGAGCGGGTCCTTCCAGGACCGCCACAGCCCCACCAGCCATCTTCTTGGTAGCTGTACCAGGTAAGCTAGTGGCCACAACGGCCGTCCCAGTATAGGGTGACGATTGAGACCCATCAGGGGCAACCTGTACTGAGTCCATGCCCAATACCTCTGAGGCGTAGCTCATGTTCTTTTTTTGCCGACTCCTTCATTTTATCAAAGGACTCCATTACGCTCTCTGTCACGGTCTTTGAGCTAGCAACAGCTTCTGCAAAAGTTCTAGGCTGCTCCGGGCAGTTCTTGAAAGCATGTCCTCTTTTCAAACATCCATTGCATGTCATCTCAGAGTTGCAATCTGTGCCCTGCTTCCCCACATCTCCTACAGAAAGTCATGCTTGGACTTGTGCAAGTCTCTTTCCTGTGGCCAAAGGCCTGACATTTACAGCAGTAGTCTGGAATCCCGTTGTAGAACAGGGACCCCCTATCTCTTCTGATGAAAAAGGAAGAGGGCGGGTGCATAAGACTTTTTAAATAACCTGGTAGTTTTCAAATTTATGACATTATGCCACGCTCCACTGACACAGGGTATCCTGCTTGCCCTGGTCTTTGAATACAAATTAATTTTCAGTGGATACAACTTAGTAACACTTTCTATAATTTATTAAGTATCAAGAACAACCACTAAAAACAATACAGTGGGTTACTTGCGCTTATCGTGATTAGCAGCATGTGGCCAACAGTCCAGCAAAGTCCATGTTTGGCATATAATTTTCTTGCCTCTCCGGCATAGCAACTCCAGCGTCTTCAGCTTGGAGCCAAGCAAACAACAAGACAGGCGGGCCTTCACCGCGCACGCGCGCGACGTTTCGGGAGAGTCCTCCCCCTTTCTCAAGCACGTACTACGGACCTTCGTATCCTGCTTTTATACAAATATGTAAGTAACCAACATCCTATTGGAAAATGTAAAAAACATCTATAGAAACATCTTAAAACTTAGCTGTTCATTCATTCCCATTGGGGCTAACGTATTCATTTTGTAAATCCATCTCGCTTCGCTTTGTAACAACTGTCTCTCTAACGTGCACCTTTCATTGCCCTGTACTTTTTCAAGAACACACCAACGAAGTTCTGATACATTGGGGTCATGTTCTGCGAAATGTCTTGCTACACTACTTTCACCAAATTTCGTAATACCTTCTTCTTTATTTTCAGCTTGGTGTCTTTTAGCTAATCTAATATTTGACCGATGCTCATTAAGCCTGATTTTTATGCTCCGTGAGGTTTGTCCCACATATCCCTTGCCAAAATGGGCATTTGAGGCAGGTACACTACTCCGTTTTTAGTGTCACATGTACTGTTATCTCTCATAAAGTTTTTCTTTCCCAATTGTGGGATGTAACCAAATTTGGTCCTTTTATGATAGAAAACAGTGCTGACAATTGAGACATGGAAATGGTCCCCTTTTTTTGGTACATCTAAAAAAGTTTGCTTTTTATCGTTTTTGTTACTAGAGTACTAGAACAACCTGGTTACCAATTGTTCCTTACCCCCTTTCTATACACAAAACTTGGTTGATTTTTAAACAGCCTCCCAAATTGGGTATCATTACTTAGGATATGCCAATTCTTCTGAATGATTTTCCGAATCATCCTACTATGCACATCGTAGGTACTGACAAATGTGCATCTGTCCTTTCTTTCTTTTCTATTTTGAATCCTAATCAAACTATCTCTCTCCTTTCTACCTACTTCTTCAGCAATCTTTTCCATTTCTTCTCTATTGTAGCCCCTAGCTACAAACTTATCTATCATTTTTTTACTATGTTTTCAACAGCTGGTCTGTGGAACTTATTCTCCTCACCCGGGTAAATTGTCCTATGGGGATGCCTAAAGATTTGTGGAGCATGATAAAATATTTTTGTGTAACACGTTGTTCCTTTCTGAAGGCTTAGAGAACAGACTGGTAACTAAACCCTTTTTCTGTTTTTCTAAATTCCACCCCGAGTAGTGGACGACGTCTTCGCTCATGGTAACTGTAAATTGTATTAATGGATGCAAATTATTTAGAGATTGTACAAACTCTCCAATTCATGACCAGTTCCTTTCCACACCACGAAGACGTCGTCCACATATCTATACCAGGCTGCTACTTGTCCATAGCTCTCTAAGTTGAAGATCCACCGTTTCTCCAATGATGCCATAAACAGATTAGCATAACTGGGGGCCACAAGAGACCCCATCGAGGTCCCCTGTAGCTGAAGATAAATATCTTCCCCAAATTTAAAATAATTTTTGGTAAGCACAATGTCCAACAAGGACATAAGGAAATTTATCTGGGCATTGGATAATGTCGGGTCCTCACCGAGAGCTTCTCTTACCGCGGTCAAACCATCAGGCAATGGGATGTTAGTGTATAGGGACTTGATGTCCAAAGTACACAGCCAGCAATCTTGAACATCTGTGATTTTCTCTATTAGTTGAAGGAACTGGCCAGGATCCCTCAACGAATGTGTATCCCTGCTTACTAATTTTTGACGAAAGGAATCGACGTATGCTGATATAGGTTCCATAAGGGATCCAATTCCCGAGACGATTGGACGTCCAGGGGGATTGGATATAGACTTATGCACTTTGGGAACTAAGTATAGTACCAGTGAATAAGACTAACAAACTAGGGTCTGGATCTGGCTTGAACTTGACTAGAAATGTATGTTTTCCAGTCCACAGCCCCATTTGGTTCATAATTTTGCCCTCATACTTTACTTCTGCACAATACCTTCGAAGATAGATATATTTCGATGTCTTCTTTTTTGATGTAAGGATTGTACATAGCCACGGTCACCTGAGTTTAGCCACGGATATATAGAACGGTGAAGGTTAAACCAAGTTCCGGGAGACTCCAAAAAATCTTGAGCTTACTGTGGAATGCTTGGCAGGCGTCCTTGTTGTCAAATACTAGCACGTATCTTCCTTTAGGGTTCTGCAAACATAGAATGTCCTTCCTCTTTACGTCCAACGCCATATATAGGACTAAATTCACGAAATGCTCCAATCTGAAGATCTCCACTTTATCCTCTCGGATGTCGATACGGAAACCATTTTGGATCTGGGTCTACCCGTCCTGGATATACTTAATTTGGCTATCCATGCCGCGATTGCTGTAGACGCCCTTTCATCTTACCCCCTATAACAGCAGGCAGTAAAACTGCGAGACCCGAGGGTACCACCTTCCAGATTACCTCCCTAGCTTCAGACTGATCAGAGCCAGGAGGCCGAGAAGCCAATATACAGGGTAATACACTTTTTATATATTTTTATTCTGAAAAGTAGAAAACCAAAAACAGAGTAACAAAACAAAATACATATTACACATAGTTCCTCATGAAAAATACATAAAATGTAGAGTAAATACCACAAATAAACAGTCATGTATAATACGCATAAGTACATAACATAAAGATATTACTTTACATAATGATTTAGAAAAAGGTTTTCCACAAATAGAGGTTCCAAGCCCCACTTGCTGCCTTCCTTCCCATAGTCTTAATGTCCATCAAGAAATATGTATATAGCTCGCTGAAGAGAAACTGGGAGGAGTCCAGAGAATCCTTTTTGTACAGACAAATATTACGGTTTTTCCATAGAATGTCCTTGATACAGTTAGTGGTAGTCCATAATACCCTGTCTTTACTTGGGGTGGCCACTTTATAGGGTCCGTATAAAACAAATTCATGGTCCAAAACCGAAAGACCGGAGAGAAACTTTAGTAGTGGTCCCAAAGACCGCCACATGCCCTGCGCATAACAACAATTCCAAAAGAGGTGGACGACTGTCTCCTCCTCGCCGCTGCCTGGTTGGGGGCAGGTAGACACAAGGCTCAACCCTCTAAGATGTTGAAGGGCTTGAACGGGGAGGCATTCGTGCGCCACCATCCATGCGAGATCTCTGTGCTTGTAGAGCAGATAGGTACTGTGGACTTTCTCCCACAGGGCAAGCGACCAGGAGGGCGAAAAATTGGAGATGGGAGAAACCTGTTCGTCCTGCGCGGAGAGTGCGGCCAGTCCCCGGTGATCACCGTACTGTATTCATGTAGGCGATATATCCTGATGATTTTCTCAAGAATCACGTAATGACTAGGTGGAGTAAGGATAAAAGGTTTCGTTAGAGGCAGCGTTACCCAACCTGGGAGGCCCATTACTCTAAGTACTGCCCACAAATAGGTGTGTGATACTTTATCAAAAGCTTTATGGAAGTCTATAGCTAAAATTGCAAGCTTCTGACACCTTTCCTTCTGGTACCATACAACATCTTTGATAGCATTTAAATGCTCTGTGACGCTCCTAATCGGAACTGCACAGACCTGGTCGATATGGATTGTTTTGCAAGACTTTTTTAAAATCTATTGACCAAAATTTTGGCTAGGATTTTGTAGTCCATGTTAAGGAGCGAGATGGGCCTCCAATTTTCTAGGCTGTCCCTGTCCCCTCCCTTTGGCCGCAATGACACCACCCCACTCCTCCAAAAAGTTGGTAGCAGCTCAGCCTTAAGAGCTTCCTGGAAAATAAGGAGGAGGTCATCTTTAAAGATGTCCTAAAACATTTTATACAGTTCTACAGGCAAACCATTGGTACAGGGTGCTTTACCCTTTTTTAAACTCCTGGTGGCCATTTTTACTTCTAAATATAGGTTTTTACACAGGCTTTCCTTATCAAATCTGAGAGGCTTCTCTACCTTGCTTAGAAGATCATCCATTAGAGAAACATCTATGGTCTTAGCCTGAAATAGATTTTCGTAAAAGCCCTGCGCCTTAGGCAAAATTTTCCCTGGGGATGACTCACCTTCCAGGAGCACTATAGGGGTTTTAATAGATGTTACCTTCTTAAAAAAGAACCGGTTACACTTTCATTCTGCTCAATATGCCTGACCTTGGCAGCGTACATGACTTGCCCTTTTGAGCGATTACCTCCCGGATCTCGTTTTTAAGCTTTGTTTTAAGAGCGTCTACATTAATCCCTAACTTCTTATAAACAGTTTGTAATTGCGTATTGAGATCTCTGTACCACCTTATTTTAGCCCTGGTAGCTTGCTTCCCTTTTGTGATGAAAAACTTCTTAAAGGCAACCTTACAAGACTCCCTCCACCCCAAGATATTAGAAAAATTAGATTTTGTCGCTTGCAACCTCCAATACAAGGAAACAAAAGAGGACCTAATCTCACCATCTTCCAGCAGAGTTGTATTCAGGTGCCACACACCTTTTCCCCTAGAAATACTTGGTAGCTGAAAAGAGAAGAAAATTATATTATGGTCTGAGATTATATTATCCAATAACCGCATTTCCGTAACCTGTATTAACTGAGAACAGAGAATAAAGTCGATCCTTGACTAGTAGAAGTTGTTTCCCCAGGTAAAACCGGGGTCACACGGATACAAGTGTCCCCATACATCACATAGGTTAAAGTCTTGTAACAAGTCACGCAAGACTTTCTCCGTCTTGTCACTCCTGGAGGTTGACCCATCGGCTCGCTCCTCTCCAGCACTTACACAATTGAAATCACCCCCCAAAATGAGGTGAAGCACCCGACAAGAAGCTCTGGAGGCTTTCTAAGAACTCAGCCTGCTTCTCCTTCCCTGGGGGTGCGTAAACATTCAGTAGCCTAAGGAGTTGACCATGAATGGGGACATTTACGAGCAAGGCTCTGGTACAAGCTCAGAAAACGAAGAAATCTGATAGTCATTGTTTTTAACGAGAATGCCTACCCCAGTGGCCTTATTGTTATCTCCAGACCATAAAGATGCTCTGTGGGGCCAGTGCTTCCTTAAGTCCTCATAATTAGGGTCATGATTAATGCTGCACTCCTGCAAGAAATTAAAGTCACATGTCAAAGAGGAGAGAAACAGAAATATCGCAGTCCTTCTTTCTGGCCTTTTCAGGCTCCTCAAATTAAGTGAGTAAACTTTTAGAACATTGTTAGCCATTACTGGAGTGATTGTGTTTCACCTGTAGATGGAAAGCTACCTATGTCTTGGCTTAGGTTTGCCAGCTTCTGGCTGATCCTACCCCCTGCCTCACGCCCCTCTGAATCCCCTTTTGTGCCCAGCTGTCCATCCTCATCACTGTCTTCAATTCCCCTTTTCCCAAATACTGACATATCCATCCCCTCTGTTCTGCGCGCATCAGGATCCCTGGTGTACATAGGGGGGAAACCCCCTGTTTCCACCATAGGTCCCAGAGCACATTCCAAGAGGCTAGGAACTTGATTTTGCTCAGTGACACCACCGGCCCTAAGGGGGGAGGGGACCTACGTGAACGAAAGTAGCAGCTTGGCGTACGCTCTTTTTAGACTCCTTTGACGTTTTGACTGGCACAGGGACCTTTGCAGTGGTGGGCTTTGTTGCCAGAGTTTTAGCAGCCATCGCTTTGGATTTCAGGATGGGGACTACAACACTAGGCTTGGCAGGGGCTTTCGCTGCTGCAACTGGCGCTGAAGATAAATTACCCAAAGCGGTCACCTGGGGGGCATCCGGGGCGACATTAACCGGAACAGCAGCAGGTTTCTCGCCAAGAGGCATGGCTTCCAGAGGGTCAGGAACTTCGGACCACTGGGTACAGGTGGATGCAGCTTCTGTGGCACATGGGTTTTCAAGACCAGGGCCTGAAGGGATAGACAGAGCTTGAGAGGCAGATTCTGGCTTACTTACTCCCTCCTCGGGTTCATCAGGAAACAGCAAGTCTCAGGTTTTCCAGGTCATTCTCGGTTGCTGAAACACCATCTGCTCAGAGTCGGGCTTCTTCTTCTGCATTTACTCACAGGAAACCCTCCAACCCGCTTGGAGGCCCGGAATTTGTCACACTATCTTAGGAAAAAAGGCTGTTACAGTTTATGTATACATGTTAAGTAGAATGGCACAGACTACATTTTGGTATATTCCTACAGGCCAAAGTCTCATGTCCTCTTTCCCACACTTCCTACAGGGGGGCTTCCCCTTGCAAGAGTCCATGGAATGTCCATAGGAATCACATTTGCGGCAATACTGCGGTATACCCGAAAAAAACAGCCAGCCACCCTCTTGTCCAATCCAAACACGCCCCGGCAGTCTTACATTCTCCTTCAATACTTGCCCGTCCATATACCAGGTTCGTTAGGAGGCTTCGACTCCTTATTGACTTCACTGCAGTAGTTTTGTAGATAGATCATGATGTTGGAGGGCGGCACGTGAGGGTCATACATCGTAACGGTGAGTACAGTTTTAGGCGTTGAGCTCAAGGAGACAAATTGTAATCCTGCTAGTTCCACCTTGTCCAGGTTACTCCTTAACTGATTGTAAAGCTTGTCAAAAGCAGCGTCATTTTTAATCGGAATGAAGAAACCGGCATTTCTTGGGTCTTTGATGCATAAAATATCCTTGATCTTCATACCCAGCAGTCCAGTAAGTATAATGTCCACGACGTATACCAACTTCACTTCTTCCTTTCTTCGGTCTGGAACAGCAATACGCAAAGTATTCTTTATTCTGGTCTCGTCCATCTGGGCGAACCTAAAAGTAGCCTTTTGAGGCTTCCATATCACCACTCGCAGCTCCGGACTAGGTTTCCACCCCAATAGCAGCAGGGGGGTTAAGCCCTGCGAAAAGGGCAATCCCCCCCCCAGGCCGAGGCGAGGGTACCGTACACTAACCCAATGGAAGATCTCCAGACCTAGATCTCTTGATCTTGACAAGAGGCCGAGAAGCCAATATACAGGGTAATACACATTATTTTTTTTATATATCTTTATTTAGAAAAGTTATCACAAACATGTTATCCATAAACACAGTCAAACAAAGCTTCAATGTATACAAAAGGAAAAAAACAAAGCATTACATTATGCATAACTTAACGTATAAAGGTTTCCACAAAAAGCAAATTCCAAGTTAAAAAACAAACAGTTGACAAAACAGATTTCACTAATGTAAGTATGCACATATCCAGGTACATCACGGAACTTTTACAGCCACAACATAAGCACGTATATAGAAATTATTTAGGCTTTAAACCCAAAATGAACAGGCCAGATCCCTAGTACCCATGTTATCAAGATACCTACCTTCCCACCAATCTTGACATGCTCTTCTACTTCCCTATGGAACATTAAAGGAACCTTATATGTTTACAAAAATCATTTAGTATCCCTATAAACACTGACCCATAACTTTCCTTCTATACTTCTAAGAAAATCCTGATGCCCACCATAAAACAACACCACAAACCATTCCCACATATTATCCACCACCTCCCTATCTGCCAAATGATCAATTTGAGTTCTCTTCCGCTGCTCATAAATCTCTATCAGAGCAAAATGTTTACTTCCTACCAAACTCACAAGTCCTCCAATTCTACTTAGTTTCCACAAAAATCTTCTTCCTCACAAAATCCTATTCTTCTACTTTCTTTTTCTCTATTGCTCTCACCAGCTTATCTGAATCTACCTGCCCAATCTCTCCCTGCACAGCCCTCTTTCCTTCCCCCACTTCAGCTTGCTTTCCTATGTCCTGCTTTGCCTCCACCACTTCCTTGTATCCTGCTTCACCTCCACCACTTGCTTCCCTGCATCCTGCTTCACCATCCTCTGAACATTCCCCCATCCTCAACTCCCTCTTCCCCTCCTTCCACCACAATCCCCTCTTCTCCTACCAAATCTTCCTCTACCCCAACCTCCATCTCACCCATCTCCATCTTCTCTGCCTCAAAATTGATCAATAAATCCACATTTCTCACGGTAGGTAGAGAGAATAAATCACGGCACTCACCACTTCGTAACGTAAAATTCTTCTTTTATTTTTGGCAGATATTCCTGTGGAGGGGCTGACAAATGGATTACAAACGCTGAAAGGCAACAGCTGTTTCGTGCACGCTCTGCGCTTCTTCTCAGCCTGAGTGAGGCTGAGAAGAAGCGCAGAGCGTGCGCGAAACAGCTGTTGCCTTTCAGCGTTTGTATCCATTTGTCAGCCCCTCCACAGGAATATGTGCCAAAAATAAAAGAAGAATTTTGTGTTACGAAGTGGTGAGTGCCGTGATTTATTCTCTCTACCTACCGTGATCATATCAGGACTGTTTTTGTCACTGAGCACTGCCGTTAACTGTTGGAATAGATTTATCACTGAGCCAAGCTGTTCCGTTCACAATGATTTAATGAGGGTAGTGCCGGGATGCCATTTGCTCTTCATACCTTGTTTAAATCCACATTTCTACCTCTCGCACCCCACCTCCTCTTCGTCTCCGGACAGGAAGAAAAAAGGTGACTCTTAACACCACATAAATTGCAGCACTTCCCCTCTTGACAATCTTTCCTTTTATGTGCGTCTTGCCCACAATTTGCACATCTTTCCGCCATACAGTCCTCTGTTTCAAGTCCATATAACTCACGTCTTCGGCAAAATACCGGCATTCGATCAAAATGTAAGTCTCCATTAACTCTCCCAATCTTAAACCTTGCAGGCAGAAAGATTAAATCCCCGTCCTCCTCCTCCTTCAAAACAACACAAAATTTTCTCTTCATTGTCCAAATCCCAAATGTGTTTATCACGTTTCCTTCAAATTCCACCTCCACATAAAATCCTCTTAGAAAAGTCACTAGTTCCTCATTAGTAGCATATGAGCTAAAAGCTCTAACAATCACCAGTCTCTCCTTCTTTGGAAAATGCGGAATAATCACCACTCCATCCAGAAAACTGTCACGCTTATGCTCCCCATAGGCATACAGGAAAAGCCTCAGGTTACTCCCCAATGAGAGCACCACATCGTAGATTCCCCTATTATAGAACTCTGAAATAGCCAGCACGTGCAACCTCTGAATTCGAAATTTCACCAGGATCACTCCAACCAAAAAATCCAGACCTTTCACTCTTTTCTCTCCAATCGGAAGAATGCACCGAACCCCATTCCGGATCCTTGCATAATATGGAACACCGTCCATTTTGCTCACCATAATGCCCCACGATGGTCGTCAGACTCTGCCACTTGACATACCACAGCTCTGCAGATCCTCGGCCCAACAGGGACAGGACGACCGCCCCTCGTTGCCTGGGGACTAAGCCGCTCGCCTATAGCAGCATGGGGGGGGTTGCCGATCCCACTACAGGACCGACACCCCCCCTAGGCCGACGAGACGGGTACCCCGGGCACCTCTGACTTAGACCTCCTGCAATACCTCTCGATACTACACTTAATCTAGCCAAGAGGCCGAGAAGCCAATATACAGGGTAATACACATTATTTTTTTTATTTTATTTTTTACTCAGATTTAAGTCCATGATTCAAATATTCTTGCGACTTATAATCATCATCGTATATACTACAATATTCATTTTTTGAAAGGAACTATCCTAACATGTCTATTCCACTCTAAATATTTCCAATTTTTATTTGCCTGTGTCTCACCAAAATCCTTTTTCTCTTTTCTATAATATAAATATAGATCATTCAAAAATAATCTAACACAAAAACTTCCATGGTAGTATTTTCCTTTAGAGGACAAAAATATTCCTTGTTTTCCACAAGGCCGCCTTCCCACATGTTAAAATGATCCACACCATCTTAAAATCCTCCTGTTCAATACCTATACCATAAAGTATCATGCTATAGTCTAAGAACCTTATTGCACTAACTTCCCTTATCAGAATACAAACTTTCCTACAAAATTGTTGAGCGTAAAAGCAATTCCAAAAAATATGCATAACGGTCTCATCCTCACCACAATTTTCTCTTCCGCATCTAGCATATCTCACTAACCCTCTCCTATGTTGGAATTCCCTCGTAGGCAAGCAATCCATCATACTGCACCACAATAGACCCTTCTGTTCATTCAGCAAATACTTACTATTTACACTACACCATATCCGTTTAACAATCGCTTCAGAAAATCGCTCAATTGGATTAGCCACAACCCTCCCCTCTAGAAGGGCTAAAATTTTCTTATGGGACATTAACACATCAATATTGCACTCTGATAACTTAAATTCCCTCATAATTTTCTCCACCACAATATAATTCTCAGGAGGTAAGAACCTATATGGTCGTCTTAAGTCTATATCCATCCATTTATACTTCCTAATAAAAAAACCGAGATTAAAAATCATAAAGTTCTTAATTCTTGTAGTAGGCCCAATTAAAATATTAATACATAATTTATACAAATTTTCTCGTCTCACCCTCTCCATTTTTGATTTCCACAGAAAAACAAAACATAATTTAATAAATCTCCGTAAAAACAACCCTGGAATCAAAAAAATACTCGAAACATATAAAACCATCGGTAGCAAAACCAGGACCTTCCCCTCCATCATAAGCTTCCTCAGATTCCAGAAATGTAGTTTCTTCCTAACCCTTTCCAACAAAGATTCCCAATTTTTTATATTTCCACAATTTTCAGAAAACCAGATGCCTAAAATTTGTATCTCCGAGGAAATTAAAAGCTCACAATCGGACTCCAACTTAAAACCACCAATGGGCAAAATTCCAGACTTGTTCAGATTTACTTTAAAACTGGATGCACCGCAAAACCACTCCATTGTTCTCAACACTCTTCTGTAACTCTTCAAATCCTTCACCACTACTGTCACATCGTCCATATAAACAATGCACTTGACTTGTTCACTATTGCTACCGGGCATAAAAAAACATTTATCACCTTATCCCTCCTACAAGAAACTAAAAGGGGCTCAATTGCACACACAAAATTGGGGAAAGAGGGCACCCCTGCTTCACACCGCACTTAATATAAACATTTTCAGATAAGAATCCATTTATGGACATTTTGCTTAAGCAATCAATATAGAGAGATTTAATGTGACTTAAAAAATTATCCGGACACCCCATCTTTTTTAAAACCGAGAACAAAAACTCATGTGAAACTCTATCGTATGCTTTCTCAAAATCAAAAGATAAAAGTGCTAAACTCTGTTTTCTATCGTTGACATCCCATAAGATATCTCTAATCAGAAAAAGTGCGTCTGATATTTTCCTCCCTGGGATGGCACAGGTTTGATCTAATCCTACTACCGAGCCTATCACCTTTTTAAACGATTGGCTAGTAATTTGGCATATATCTTATAGTCCGAATTCAATAATGTGATCGGTCTCCAGTTCTGGATTTTCTCTTTTTCTCCTTTTTTATCGAGTAGCACAATTAGACCTTCCGACCATGACTTCGGCACAACACCGCAAGACTCTACATATTTTAACACTTCTATAAAATCAGCCTGAATACTTTCCCACATGGCTTTATAAAATCAGCCTGAATACTTTCCCACATGGCTTTATAAAACTCAATTGGTAGTCCGTCTAACCCGGGTGTTTTCACATTTTGTAAGCTACTTATAGTCTTCCAAACTTCTTCATCCTTTAAACCACTACCTAAAATCTCTTTTTCTTCATCCCGTAAACTTAAATCCAATTCTTCAATAAAGTGCTTCTTTAGTGAAGGATCTATTTTTTTCTCTTTATACAAATCCTCATAAAACTCCTTTGCCTGCCCCAATTTTCCTTCTATGCTTACTTAACCTTCCAGTTTCTCAATAAAACTTTTCCCATTAAAAATTTAAAAAAAAAAGAACTTAGAGCATTTTTCATCTTCTTCCAAATTTTTAACTCTAGTATTAAAAATAATCTCTTTCCCGCTCTCTTTTATACCTACATGTATCCTATTTTTTAGCGCCTCAATCTCCTCCTCAACCTGTATGACATAGGATTTAAGAAGAAACAAACTTTGCAATTGAGTGTTGGTTACGATAACGAGCTTTCTTCTCAAAAGCCTTCCTTTTTCCTATTTTTATGAAAAACTCCTTAATCCGACTCTTCACAAAATCCCACCACACTAAAAATATCTTAAATTCAGTTTCCGCCTTCTCAGATCTTTATAAAAATTAACAAATTTTATTTTTAACCACCTCATCTTCTAGTAGCAAAGTATTCAACTTCCAATGTGTGCTTTTTTTTACATTCTATTGCACCGATTTCCACATCACATTCTAACAACATATGGTCACTAAAACCATTATAAATAGTTTTAAAGGAAAGACACTTAGAATGGCTACCCTATCACTCTTAACCTCATTCCCTCCAGAAAAAAAGGCTTTCCCTTTCCAATTTCTAATCAAATGATCATAGTTAAACCTCCTTCTTAAGTTGCATTCTTGTAAAAAGATGAAATCATAATTCTCGTTATTGAAAAATTCATAGATAGCAGTACGTTTATACAAGTTATTAAAGGGGTTTTGCCACCATGTAATGTTGACGTGGGAACCTCCAAAATGGGTATTTAATCACTTTACTAAATATATGTGATAAAAAAAAGTGAAAACTCTGAGAGCTACAGCATTTCTCAACCCTCCTTGGTTACCACAAAGCTTCCCCTAGTCACGACCCAGGAGCTGAAAGGCCACGCTTGCATGAATCACTTCTTATTGATGACAGGCAGAATGAAAGGGCTTTTAAGGCACCGGTAGCAATATGTTTTCTTTTGTAAAACAGAATAACTAGCTTGTAGTGTTATTAGATCCCTGCTTTATCTGATGAAGAAGCTTTCAATCTGTGTGTAGAATAGGTGTTCTCTTTTGTATACAGAATTCACAAGTTTATAGTTTGATTATTTTGAGTGAACATGTCACAGGATCCCCTTATGCAGCTCTGTGCTCTCTGCTGTGTTTCTGTGTGCGTCTGTCAGCTCATGATTTGTTTACATTACATTAGCATCTTAGCAGATAGGGTTTCTCCTGACAGTGCCATCTGAGGCTGTGTCTGCTGTATTGACTCCACTGTTGTACTGTTTATTAGTTCATTAAAGTTTGAGACGACCCCTTGGATTCCCTCACTCCCCTCCCCTTTCTCCCTTCTCCACTGCAGCTTCATGAACTCGAGTGATTTGTTTACATCTTGCTCTCATACTGAACCGAGGTCAGTACTTGGTCTGGTGGCAAATCCCCTTTAAGGCCCTGACAGTTCAGGAATGCACACCTAACATTTATTAAACGGACTAGGGCTCTCCCCATCGCCCTCATCGGAGTGGAGAGGCGTCCTCCCCGCTGTATCTATTACAAGCTCAGCATCAGACTCCACAGATGACGATGAGATCTCGCCAATAATATTTTGCGGATCACCTGGTGGTACCACCAACACTTTTGGTGTTGCTGGATCGTCCTCTTTAGAACCTTCTCTCTTTTTACACTTAACCTCAATTTACATCCCCTCAACACCACTCTTGGAGCCAAAACCGAGATTCCGTTTGGAAATTACATCCGCAGTCTTCTCCAACCCCACATTTCCTTCTTTTTCTTTTAATCATCCCCCACTTTTACAGCTCCTTTTTTCTCACCCTCTTGCTTATGTGGTTTTGGGGCTCCATTGTCCAATCTACTAGGTCTCAACTAGCATCAGTCCGTGCCGTCTCCCCCACCACCACTCCTGTAGCATTTCCCGGCACCTTTTCTCCTTCTTTCCCAGTTATTTTTTCTACTGTTTTAATGATGGCTGTCTTTGCGCTTTCTTTTTAAATTAATTGTGCGATTATTTGTCCAAGTTTACCGGGCTTTTGTACACTCTCAGCTTTTATCGGTACAGTTTTTTTGACACCCATCTGCTGGCCCTCTTTATTTTTCTTTGGGACTAGAGATGGGCGAATCGATTCTAACGAAGTGGAATTTGTTTAGAATTTCAGGAAAACTTCGGTTCTGAACGAAGTCGAAGTTTGGGGTACTTCGGGTGAACGAAGTGTGCTTTTGTTTGTTTAAAAATGGCTGCGAGCACATGGCGCTACATGGGGCAAGCACTCTGGGAGAAGAAGGGCATAGCCTGCATGACATGTGCAGAGTTTAAGCCAATCAGAGCCCAGCGGGATTTTGTGACGTCACCGCACTATATAAGTCGGGCGCGACGCGGGAGCTCATACTGCTCTCACTGTACTGATCAGGGAAGGTGCTGCCGCGGCTGATTGTGATAGCTCTCACTGAAGAACTGATTTTTATACAGCGATTTTTGTGGGGTGTCTCAGCTTATCTCAGAGACTGTTCTCTTAACGTTCTATTTCTGAGTTGTTTGGGGTTATTGGATCTGAAATCGTGTGCTTTCCACTGCAGTTTGCATATACCATTTAAATCCTATCTGCTCACAGCACATTTTAATATCCCGGGGGATCTAAGCAGTTTGTTGTATTTATTTAAAAAAACAGGTTTTTACAATACAAAAACCCCCTTCTTTTTTGGCTGTCAATTCTATTGTGCAAATTTAATCCCGGGGTTTAAATTTAAACGTTTTTTTGCTGGTGTGTGACCCCCAAAAACCGTCATTTTCAAGCCCAAAAATTTTATACATTTTTCCTGTAGCATAATTCAAAGCGAAGGTTAATTACAATTTATCTCTTGTTTGTGGGGGGAAAACCGCAATTGTAACACGCTACAAAGTACTAGTTTGTGGTGGCCCAATTGTTTTGGGGAAAATTTCTCCAGTGGTTAATTTTGCGGCGTTTTGTGGTGTGCTGCCCCAAGAAACCGTCATTTTTAACGCCAAAATATTACATTTTTCCTGTAGCATAATTCAAAGCGAAGGTTAATTACAATTTTCTCTCTTGTTAGTGTAGCGTAAAAAACGCATTGTAACACGCTACAAGCTCTAGTTTGTGGTTGCTCAATTCTTTTGACGCAATTTCATCCAGGGGTTAATTAAGCATTGTTCTGCATTTTTGTGGTGACAAAAAGAAAAGTTTTTTTCACCCAAAAAATAAATTTTTTGTAGCCTTTTAATTCACAAGCGAAGGTTAATTACATTTTTTTTTTTGTTGTTAGGAAAAAAAAAACATCCCCCTTGAAACCCCGCACAAGTTCGTATTTTTTGGTTGCTCAATTTTTTGTTCAATTTACATGGGGGTTAATTAGCGTTGTTTGCTTTGTTAGTAAAAAAAAACTTTGTTTTTCACGCCCAGAAGAAATTCTGTGCATAATTATACCCAAAGGTTAATTAAGCCTTTTTGTGCTTTTAATTTCATTTAAAATAAAAAGAGTTTTAAACGGCAATACAAGTAATTTTTTCCTCCCCTTTGTGGAGCGAAATTTATATCCAAGGGTTACCCAAGCTTCTTAGTGGGTTCATTTGGCGTCAAATACAGGGTGTGTATTTATCATATACAGATATCATCAAACAGTGTCTGTACATTTTAGAACAAACAGTATGTCAGACAGAGAGGTGGCAGGCTCTTCACTGCGAGTGGCAGAGGCACAAACATTCCAGGCCCAGGTCGCAGCAGAGGAAGGGGACATCGCAGCAGGGGTCACTCGGTGAGGCACACAACTGCCGCTGTCATCTAGCTGGCGTGTGTTGACCCAGCAACCCAAGGGTTCTTGATTGGTTGACTAGGTCATCCACTTCCTCCCAGATGACATCTGACAACCCCAGCCAAGAGTCCATGGGATCGGCAGACACAACCCTTAGTTGGCATGGCCCGGGAGCGGGTCAGCGGCCCCCACCTGTCCTCAACCCGCCTCTTTCCCATCCAGTTCCCTCAGCCAGAGATCTATATGTGGTCTGGGCTCAGCGCCACTCTATAGTGAGGATTGAACAATTTGAGGAGGGCAGTCAGCAGCTATTGGCAGCGAAGAAATGGGCCAATATCCCTGCTTCTTGCAGTAGGCGGCCAAAGTATAGATGTGAGAGTGGCATGGGAGGTCATGTTGTGAGGGTCAGCCTCTGCATACCAAGACCGGTGATGAGGACAGCAGTGACGATGAAACACAAATAGATGATGATGTAGCCGACCGCACTTGGGAGCCGGGTGAGGCAAGGGCTTCATCATCGTCAGGAGAAGAGGGCGTCAGCTTGCGTGTCAGGCAGCGGCGCAGCAGCAAGTGTGGTCGTGTGGCCGTAAGTCAGCAGGATAGCAGCAGTGTGAGGTCGGGAGCCAAGCGGCCACGGGGTAAAAAACCCGCTCACAGGTCCAAGAAAGTAGCGGCACAGGGCTCAGCGGGGCTAGCGGCGGCAGTAGTCACTCAGTGCGGAGCGTTGTTGGTGGTAAAATCCGATACTCGGCGGTGTGGCGTTCTTTGCTAAGACACCGGAGGAGACCGAATATGGGTATATGTAGAATCTGTAAGCAGAAAGTGAAGCGTGGCCAGGGAGCTAACGTTGGCACCACGGCCTGCGTCAACACATGCAGCGTCACCATCCGCTGGCTGGGAGAAACGTGGCTCAGATGTGGTGGTCCATCCTGCCGCCGCGCAGCAGCAGCAGTGCCCAGTGGCACTCATGCCATTGCAGCCAGTCAAGGCTCCACCACCTCTCTTTGCCATCATCTCCCGATCCCGATGCTCCTGCTCCTCGCTACTCATGGCGCCAGCAGTCGTCAGCGAGGCGATTGCAAAGAGACAACAGTATGCGTCCAACCATCCTAAGGTGCAGCAGCTGGACCGTGCTCCTGTCCAAGTTGTTGGTACTGCAGTCCCTCCTTTTCCAAATGGTGGACTCTGCACCTTTCAGCGAACTAATGGTTTGGGCCCGAGCGGATGGGATTTCCCCAACCCGTATTTCTTTTCAAAAGGCAGTACCAGTTTTCATAAATATGTAAAAGAAGTGGGCCAGCCCTTTAAAGCTTATCGGTTTGTTTCAAGGTGCAGGCGCGCGGACGTCTGGGCTTTAATAGGGTCAGGGCCAGTACATGCCCTTTTTTCGGCCCATGGGTAAATGTGTTTCGGCCAGGCACACCAAAAATTGGAAGGAGATGCCCGCTTTTTCCTCCTTGTCAAATGCTGAACCGCGCCAATGTCCACCTCCCCCTCCCACCACCACCACCATTCGGGCCTCCAAAGTACTGCCCCCATCATCCCCATGTGTGGGAAAGGGGGGTGTCACGCAGTTTCTACCCTGGTTCCCTCGGCGAACAAAGCCCAAACAGGGGAGGAACTCTCGGTCAGAGCAAGAAATGATGTGTGGCTTTCTCCGGCCCAACTGCAAATCGGAACCTGGTGCGGAAATGGAGTAAATGGTGTCGCGCTGCACGAGGAGGGAGGGCCCATGCGCCCTGATGGCGCAGTGTTCTTTTCTGGTTGTGAAAGGTTCCTGAAGTCTTACCGATCTTCAAAACTTTCTGAAAAGGGCCAGGAAACTGTGATGCACTTTATCCTTTCATACAAACCCGGGAAAACCCCTCCCGAGTTGCAGCGGCAAAAAAGGCCCCCCAAAACACTCTGATATGCGTGTTTCCCCCCTTGGGGAATTTCCCAGCCTGAATTTTTGGCCCGACTGTATGAACAGAGAAAGGCCCTTTAACAATTTTTTGATGACCCAGGCAGACAGAAGTAATTCCCCTGTGTAATTTTGATGTTCAGTCATGCGTCCCCTGCCGTTTTTTGAGGCATTGAGGAGGCAACGTTATTTGTCAGTGCCAGGACTGGGGGTGAAAAACGTCATTCCATGCTTAGCCCGGGAACAGATGGGAAAAAATCTGTCTGGGAGGGGACGGGAGATGGCGACACATCTCTGGCCACATGAGTCCGTGGGGACTGAAATGGAGGAGGAGGAGCGGAGGACATTGGGAAGGGAATCTTTGTCTGGGTGAATGGTGGATTTTTCCCCAGGTGAGAGAGAGGAGGAGCAGGAGCAGCTGGAGGAGGTGGAGGGAAATGAGGAAGACGGGCAGATGCCCCAAGCACGGGGCGGGGAAAGTGGAAATGGGGCGGGGAGCCCCTCGGAGTATTGGGATGGCCCCAAGCATGTTATTTGCTGGCTAGTGACGGGGAATTCGGGCAGGGGGATGACTTTGGCTCTCCACCCTATTGGACACTCGTACTGGTCAAAATGGGAGCCTTTTTCCCAGTTTGAGAGGGAGGACAACTCAAAATACTATAGGAAATCCTTTAATTGTTGGCCCACTGCCTATGTCGGATCGTCCCCCCTTTTGACGGTTGAACGGGGGGTTCCTCAGCGCTCACGTATTTCCCCGCGGCTGTGGGGGAGGGGGGGGGGGGGGTAGGAGAGTACCGGCTCCATCAGCAGTAACTAAGTCTGGGGTCATGATGAGCGCCCCTTCACCCGGCCTAGGAGGGGGGGATTTTGCCGGCAGAGCAAAGACCTGGAGCAGTCCGAACCAACAGGTGGTGGCCTACTTGGACAGCCTTCCCACCCCAGTTAGAAGTCCGCGGGGACCCCTGGGCAGCCAAACTGGTGTGTGGCCGCAACTTGCGAGTTTGCAGTGGAAAAGCTGTCCTGCCTGGAGTAGTGTGGCATCAAGCGGGTGTTCGTGCGGCGGGGGCCTCGTTCCCAAGGAGAACCCGTTGCCCCGGGGGAAATGGGGAAAGGGTCCCCTTTGTCAAGATGAATCGGCATGGATGGGCCCAGGATTTCACACCCCCAATCCCCTTGGCGTCAGAATACATCAGCCATGAGCCCCCCCAAACTGTGAAAAATGAGTCTGGGTTCAAAAAATTTCCCGCCCACATTTGATGCCCGCCCCTCCTGAGCCCATCTGTGCATTTTTCCATTTTCTACCCCATCTTTCCGGGTGGTATTTCCCTGACCTCCACTGTGTCATTGTCATGTCTGACTCATGCTGCTGTGTGGTCTGCCGTGCCACACATGTGTTTGTCCCACTTGTGGCCCATCCTGTTTTTGCCCCTCCGAATGTCATTGTGCCCCTGCCCGCCTCATGCTGCTGCTGTGGCTGCTGCCCTGACCCCCACACTGTGTCATTGTCCTTTTTTGCCTATGCTGCTCTGGGCTGCTGCCTGCCCCCAAAATGGTCATTGTGCCCCTTTGGGCCTCATGTGCTGCTGTGGCTGCTGCGTGACCCCCCCACATGTGTCATTGTTTCCAACTTTTGACCTATGCTGCTGTGTGGGTGCTGCCCTGAAACCCCCAACACTTGTCATTGTCCACTTTGGCCCATCTGTTTTTGCACCTTTTCCCGTGTCATTTGCCCGTTTGCCTCAGCTGCTGCTGTGGCTCTGCCGTGACCTTTTCCCACTGTGTCTTGTTCCACTGTCGACCTCGCTGCGCTGTGGTGCGCCCGGCCCCCCCCTGTGTCATTGTGCCACTTTCTGCCCCCATGTGTGTGTGGTGTGCCGTGGGCCCACACACTGTGTCTTGTCCCCCTCTGTGGCCTACTCCTGTTTTGCCCCCTCCAGAAAGTCATTGTGCACTGTCTGACCCCCCTCTTGTGGTGTGCCGTGACCCCACACTGTGTATTTGAAATGTCTGACCCCAGCTTCTCTGTGGCTGCTGCCGTGACCCCACACTGTGTCATTGTGCCCCTGTCTGACCCCATTGCTGTGCCGGACCCCCACACTGTGTCTTGTGCCACCCTCTTGACCCTATTTTTCCCCCCCCCCTTTTTTGCCCCCCTCCAAGTGTCATTGTGCATGTTGACCTCTGCTGCTGTGGCTGCCGCCCTACCTCCCACTGTGTCATTGTGCCACTGTCTGCCTCATGTGTGCTGTGGCTGCTGCGGACCCACACACTGTTATTGGGGCCACTGTCTGCCCATCTGTGCTGCCGGACCTCCAAACTGTTTTGTGCCCCTCTGTAAAATTTCCGTTTTTTCCACCTCAGAAAGTCATTGGCCCTGTCTGACCTTGCTGTGTGGCTGCCGCCGTCACCTCCACATCTGTCATGTGTTGCCATCTGAGTCTCGCTTGTTTTTTTTCCGCTTTCTTGGGATGACTTTATCAGGCAACATTTCCGCTTCGTTTTTGGCAGTTTTGCCCTCTTATGTGCCCAGGGAATTTTATGTGAAGCGATTTAGAGCGGGGGGGCAGTCATGTGGTTCATACTAAAACCCCAAATTGTTGAAGACCAAACCAAGCTCCCCCTGCATATTTAAGCTGGACAAATTCTACGCACCCTGCAGGCTTGTGCGCTGGAAAAAAGTTTTTTTAAGGGTTGTGCCAAAATAATTCGGAACGAATTTTTTTTGCCCAGAAAATTTGGCGAAGTGAAGAAAAAGAATTTCGGGAAATTCGCCCATCTCTATTTGGGACTATGCCTCCACCCGCAGACTTTCCTCAGCCGCTTGCTCAATGGTGGCCGTTTGTACCGGTGTCTCCTCTCCTCCCAGCTGCGTCACATCAGCTGGGCTATCCTCCACCATTTCTTCAACTCCAGCCGTCTCTTTGCCCTTTTCTTATTTTCTTTTTGGACAATCCTGTTCTTGATGCCTACTCGGTCTACAGCCTTCACATGGATTGCATTATCATCTGAATGTCCATATAACAAACAAAAACCTCCCACATGAATGAATTATAGGAATAAAGTACTTATACAAGATAAACAAAAAAAAAATGTATTCCTTTAAAAATTACCTTTTATTAAATATACCTCTAAAACTGTATCAAAATACTACACAAGTACTACAAAAAAGGGACACACAAACTATACTATCTATGTTGCTATCTCACAAAACTGTGATACACAAGCGGAGAACCCGCCCCGAAAAGGGTGACCCCGCAACTGTCTTATTCCCTAGAAAAAACCCTTCCTTATCTCAATATCACATAAAGGGCATAACCATATATAAACCAAGAGAAAATGCAATAGGTTAGTACTAGTATCTCTGTAACAAATAGCAATGATAGAAAAAGCGCTTACAAATGATAGGTGCTATTACAACCTCAGGTAATATCATATACCCAAAAAAAGCAAAAATCAGATGCCCGTGGTATTGGGCATAAGAGCATCAATAATAATCAACGCATGTGAAACACCCCAAGGTATTCTAATGTTTAATCCAGCGCAAATGTTAGTAAGCGCATACAAAAAAAAACCAGGGTTTATATATGGTTATGCCCTTTGTGATATTGAGATAAGGAAGGTTTTTTTCTAGGGAATAAGCAGAAGACAGTTGCGGGGTCGCCCTTTTCAGGGCGGGTTCTCCGCTTGTGTATCACAGTTTTGTGAGATAGCAACATAGATAGTATAGTTTGTCTGTCCCTTTTTTGTAGTACTTGTGTAGTATTTTGATAGTTTTAGAGGTATATTTAATAAAAGGTAATTTTTAAAGGAATAAAAAAAATTTTGGTTTATCTTGAATGTCTATATACCCTACAGTACTTACAATACTGGGGCATCCCTGAAAAGAAGAGGTAGCCCCTCACAGATCGGATGTCTACAAACACCTCCCTCTTCCAGAGCGTCCTTTTTAAAGATGAATTGGTAAACACGTTTACCATTCCATACACCAAAGTTCGTCAGCCCGAGCTTCAGAAATTTGACGGACTCACAGTACCTCCACAGAAAAGATTAGACTTCTTGGTCTGTAATAAATGGACTGAACATATGTATAGTTAAGAGTTTTGAATTGTACTGGAACAGGGGGCACACCTTCACCCCCTTAAAAGCTTCTTCCTTCTTATTGGCTTCATAGAGGGAAAAAACCTTTTCACATAATGTCGTACTCTGTAGGGTAAGGTCATAAATACCCCTTGAAAAGAAAGTCTGTACACAAAAAAAATCCTTCTTCTCCAACTTAAAGATTATCTTCAAAATTTCGGCGTAAATATAACCAAGGTCTTTCAACAGCCTGGCTTCCGGACCGACCATGAATCTGATGGTGTCCTTTATCGCCATTTCTTCAGAAAAAAAATTGGGACGAAACTCGCTTCCCCTCGCCTTCATTCTGGAAAACATCTCCAACGAAAAAAATGGGCAAAGAATAGGCAACGATCACTCCGTCAGCTCTTGCGGATGCCGCCCACTCGGTTCTCAGGATCTCTGGTCTCCGCCAAAACGACTCTTCTCCAAACTCTGTATCCAAAGATATCTGCAAATACCTCGACTCCGAAGAGCCAGGATGATCGCCTCTCGTTGCCCAGGGATTAAGCCACTCGCTAATAGCAGCAGGAAGGGTATGCTGATCCCGCAACAGGACCGACACCCCTCAAGGCCAACCAGATGGGTACCCCAGGCACCTCTGACCAAAACCTCCTGCAATGTCTAAAGAACACTACACTTGATCTTAGCCAAGAGGCCGAGAAGCCAATATACAGGGTAATGCACATAATTGACTTGTAGTTAGGGGGGGAGAGAAAATGGAACTCAGTCCAGCTGCTAGCTGAAATATAATATATCTAACACACTTTTATATTACAGCGGGCATGTCCATTTTGTTACTCACGGTTGTACTGAAATCTTAGGAAGACTAATATCAGCTGGAGCACTGGTGGTGGCTGTGTCTCTGCAAAGTAGTTCATTAGTATAGTTCCCAGTTTCCATTTGGGACCCGGCAGCACGATCCATCCAAGATCGTTTTTGACAATTATTATAAAGGTGGTCTTGCTCTTTACAAAGGGGGCTTTCCTGTGCAATCCACTGATTCATGACTTCTTTCCCCACCTTTGCAGGGAGCTGCAATTTTTCCCTGTTTTTTCCATTGAGAAACCTTTTGCGCCCTGGGCATCCGGGTTTAAAAAAAAAAAAAAAAAGAGGTAGCCAAGCCTCCCCCCCAAAAGGGAAAGTTGGTGGGTACAAGGACACGTGTCTTCTTAAAGTGCATTTTAATTTCTGCTTTTCCCCCATCAATATCCATTATTATCCGTTATTATCACTGTTCCCCTCACTAAAGTGGCCGGTATTGAGAGAAAAAAAAATGGCTAGGGGGTCTAATGAAAATAGAACCATGAAGGAGAAGCAAAAGATTTACCCACCCCGCGATTCTCGCTTCTTGTATTGCATTTGAATTTTCAAATACCCTTTTTGATTGTAAAGTCTTAGGGTAAGAAAAAAAATCTTTTTTTTGAACTTTAAGTCAAGGATTCCCCCTCCTTTGCGCCCAAAAATTTAGCAAGACTTTTAAGAATAACCCGGGTAACATTCGACTTCCCTTTTCCCCTGCCACCGAGTTTTTTTTGAAGGTATTTTTTAAATTGGAGCTCTCCCGAGGAACCCGTTTTTTTATTCCCCCTATCACTATTTGTCCCCTGTGGGCTCCCTCCCCGTGCAGCAGGGGGCTTTTAAAAAGGTATGCCGCCCCGACTAGACACTTAAGTTTCAAACAAAGTTTTTAAAAAAATCAAATTACGAAAATAAAACACAACTTTGAAAAAAATTTGGAAAATTAATTTACGAAAAAAATAATTCCCCATGTTAAAACACCAAAAAGATTTTCTTCTTTTATCCAAGATCTTTTCTTTAAGAAAATAAATATGTCCCAAAAAACAAGTTTTAAACAGTTTGTTGTTTTATTTTTTATTTTTTTCATCAATGCCCTGTTACCACCGCAGCCAGTTTACCCCCCCTGAAAGAGCCCCTTTTTTAAAATTTGAATGCCCATGTCGCTTAATGGGGAAATAACTTTTTGTACTTTCCCTATCCCCTACTTCTCCTTAGACCCCCTTAACAGGTTGGTTTGCTTTGGGGGCTGGATTTATGTTCAAACATTGGACTTTGCGGGAACTTTTGGGTTGTGCTTATTTGGGCACTTGAAGGTTTTGCTGCTTTTAGGATTGGTGTTTTCTTCGTGTTTCTCAGAGGCCCCTTTCTATGAAGGGAAATGCCTCTATGGTTCCTTGGCTAAAGAAGTACCTTTTTTTACCAATGGTGGAATTTGGCTGCTGCAGTAGGAACATTAGACAAATTAGGTGTTATAGCTGCAGTTGTTTTGGGGGGAGGAACAGGGTTGTAGATATTGGGTATGCCCGTGGGAATTTGGGTACAAAAGTTGTGTTGGGGGAGTCGTTAGGAGCATTAAGTGGACCCCGGTGAGGGCAGGTGTGTCAGATTTTTACTAAGATTGCATTTGGCGCAAAGTTTTAGGAAAACTAGAGTGGGCCCGGTGAATTAGCAGGAGCATTATCCTGAAAGAAACAGCTTTATAGTCTTCGCAAACCCTTTTTTGGCCCATTTGTGTTTTGGAAAGGTCTAGCCAATGGTTTTCCTTTTGCAGCAGCCACAAAGGTTCTCCTGAGTTTTTGATTTTTGACCTCTTCCCCCCCCCCCCATACCTTTGCATGGGTTCTCCTCCATTAATTTTTTCCCCAGTTTGTCCAATGCAAGCATTTTTACAAAAATAAAATTCCGGGGTTTAAAAAAAGGTAACACATTTATGCCCAAATGTAAAAGCTCCCAGGTGGTCTCAGTATATGTGCCTTAAATTTTCCCTTAAAATGGGCTTTAAATCTTTTTTCCCCGCCCATTGTTAAGTATTCTTTACTTTAATAGCGGTGCCGATAGGGCACAGCAATGTGAGAGAAAAATGTACCCACGGGGTCTAGATGGGGATATCTATTTTGACTATTTGTTATTTCAGTTGTAGCACCAAAGCTACAAACCGCTTTCCTCTTCTGTTAGTCTTGATTTTGTCAAATCCCTTTTAAAAGGGTCCTCAAAGTTGACCTAGACCTTTTCCAGGGTCTTTCGGGGATGGATTTCCTCCATTTCACTTCCAAAAACATCAAAAAAGTTGATATAAAAAAGTATTTCAAAAGATCTTGATTTGCTTGTTTGCCCCCAAAAAATCGTGAAATAATTCTTGATTGGGTTAGTCCTCCTTGGCAAAACCCAGGGGCTTTTCCACCCTCGTAAGCTTGTTTCTGTTGAGCCTTCCCCCCAAAAAGTAACGGGGGAAATTAAGAACTGGCTGCGATGCCCTCCGACCGAATTTTTGACACGGTTTGGGAACCCTTTAACTAGACACGTAGGTGCTGTAGACAAATTAAAAAAGTTATGGTCTTCAAAGGTGAGGAGGAAAACGAATGCAACGTAAACAAAATTTCTGCTGTGGGAAGGAGATAAATGCAGCTTCGTTGCATCTGGCATCGAAAAAAAAAATCAACAAAATCTGCCCGATCTGAAAAAATGAAGCTTGCACTAATGACACAATGGGGGGGATAACCCGGGCATACAAATTTACAACACGTTACGGTTTACATAGCAACCCCAAACTCAGCACAAAAATCACCTATTATTTCTATATTTTAAATAATGCAATTTTATTAAATTTTAAAATTTTTAAACTAAAAAATTGTTTTGGGGATTTTGTACAATTTTTAAGCCTATTGAAAAAAAATTAATTTTTCATTTTCATACAATTTGCTTTGTATCCCATCCCTGTTTCTCTTTTTTAAAATGGGCCAAGAGGCGACATGGCAGTTTCAACAAACTGTAAGACATTTTTTTATTCATTCTTAAATTTGATTAAAAAAAAGCCATCTTTTCGAAATTTTGTAGAGATTTCAAATCATGCCATGTAATACAAGAATTTTACAATTTTAGATTAAATAAAAGTATACAAAAAATTTTTACTGTTTTTAATGCAGGGGAAAAAAGGAAATAGTCTTTTTTTCTTAAAAATTTTCCTTTAAGTAAAAAAAAAAAAACAACAACTGTTTAACTCTCAAAATAAAATTAAAGAACTTGTATATGCTGGTGGTGTCCCTTATTTATCTATCCCTCTCTCTATCTATGTAGAATGCATTATTCGAGATACCATAATTTTTGTGTGTGTTTAAAAGTGTTATATAATTTATTTTTTATATAATATTAAACACACACTGTTAATCCTGTTACATTTTTTGTCTGTAATAAAACTGATTCCAATTGTTTCCAAAAGGATCCTATTGCCCCATTACCATTTTTTCAAGCCATACTCTTTAACCAAAAAATCCCTCAGAAATTTTATTTTTAAAATCCTATTCAAATTTTTAATTCATACAGAGAAATTTATTTTCCATC
>JAODAL010010190.1:0-106561 GCA_025379985.1 Phyllomedusa bahiana | reverse complement strand
GGGAACGTCTCCTCTCCCTCCCTCGGCAAATTCGCCGTCGGGGAGATAATGGACATGTGAATTACTAGCGGCGTATACGCACCGCTGGTAATGCAAGTCTACGGGCCGGCGAGGTGCCGGTCCCCTGCTCCCTCCCCCGCTCCCGGCCACACGGCGTAATTGTGGCGCGTAATTACGCCCTGCATTTAAGCCGTGTGAACATAGCCTAAGGGTTTTTTCCAGGACCTCACTGCAATGGATAGGCCTTTAGTGTAAACTGTTACAGTATGACAGACATCTGTACAGTAAAGGTCGTGTAGCATTGCAGCTCAGTCCAACGTAACATCCCTTTAATCATAGCAACCAATTTGGGAACACCATAAAAGTAGGTTGACCTGTGGTACAATCACCTGGGGAAGGAATGCCTGAAATGATACACAAAATGTGACTAGCCTGCAAAGAGATCAAACTGGCCATAGACTTCAGTGACCACTGGAAAAGAACACTTTGTATGAAACATACTTTTAAGCAAATATCATTAATTAAATTATTAGTCATGTTTGATGAACTCTGCAGAATTATTGCACAGACTTCTCTCCAGATGCGGACATTGTGTCATCGTTCAACTAACGTGATTCGTCGGTGGTAAACTGCACTCCTAAATTAGGCAGTAGAATAATAACTGGTTATGCGCACCTTTGCGAAAAACTTTTAGTTTACTTTAATACCCCAAATGGGTACCCCATCCTGCATAGACCATAACATGATCTGAGGGGTCACTATAAAAAGCCAAATTTAATACCAGCCATTAAAAGACATTATAAAACATTTGCTGGCTGCTACAAGAGCAGTCATCCTGAGAAAGTCAAAGAGCAACTGGCCATCAGCTGTAGGAAAACATATGCACCAAGTTACATTAGTAGGATGCAATGGTCGGTGGTTAAGGAATCTGATGGCCATAAAAAATAAAATTTAAAATCCAGCAACCCTAATCAAATACCACTGAGTTAGAAGGGACACTCCTAGGGATACGACTCCTCCTACCATACACCTAATCCCTTTAGAATACCACCAAATTTATTCTCCTCCCCCTTTCACCATAAACCGGCCACAATTCGGTGCTTCCTGCAAGATTTCATACAGAGGAGTAAAAACAATGATCAGAACAGTTGTCCAGAAACCAAGGACCACCTTTGGAGAGCAACTGAAACAATGGTACCCACCGATTCCAGGTTTTGCTAATAAAGCAATAACCAACGCTCTCCATGTCCATGACCTGCATGTACACTCACCACACAGGCCTTCATTGCTGAACATAAAGTATGTTCACGTGCATTTAAATTTAGCTCAACATTTCGACAAGCCTGTACAATACTGGGAGAATATAGTCTGGTCAGGTAAGAGCCAAAATTGAACTCCTTGGATGCCACAATACACACCATGTTTGGGGACCAAAAGACGTTGTATATCACCCCAAATACACAACACCAACAGTTAGGTTTGAATGTGGGAACATACTGGGGGGCTGTTTTTCAGCATATGGCTCTGGCAAACGTCACATAATTGAAGGATGGATAAATAGACAAGTGTACAGAGACATTGATAAAAATCTGCTGCCATCTACCAGGCTGATGAAGATGAAACGAGGGTGGACATTTCCACAAGACAATGATCCCAAACACACAGCCAAGGAAACTCTCAACTGGTTTTACAGAAAGAAAATAAAGCTGCTAGAATGGCCCAGCCAATCACCTGAGCTGAATCCAATAGAAAACCTCTGGAGGGAACTAAAGCTCAAAATTCATAGAAAGAGCCCATAGAACCTTCAAGATTTGAAGAGAGTTTGTGTGGAAAAATGGGCTGTGATCCTACCTGAGCAATGCATGCGACTAGTTTCTCCATACAGGAGGAGTCTTGGAGCGGTCATCGCCAACAAAAGATTTTGTCCAAAGCGTTAAAGGGGTTGTCTCACTACATGGATTGCTTTTTATGTTAAATATCTTGCAAAAACAAAATCACTTTGCAATATATGTCCATTAACAGTGTCCTACCTATTCCTAGATATCCCCTCTTGTATGGGCTGCATCAGCTCCTCAGGTCGCTATAGCTACAGACCTGTTTGATCTATCCAGGCTGCCAGAACTGGTTGCTATAGCTACAGACCTGCCTTCTACTGCAGCCTAGTATAAGCCAGTAAACACACCCCTGAATTCAAAATGAAACCAACAAAACAGGACTGAGGTAAGATCAATGTAGTGAGACAACCCCTTTAAGTCTCAGTAAGTATGTTCTATCCTCTCTCCCCCCCCCTCCCTCCACCAACTCCCCCATGTCATTTCTAATTATACATAATTTAATTTATGGACATTAACAGCATCTATAGAAATAGATTTACTTAGAAAATTGGCGACATGTTCAATACTTCATTCACCCACAGTCCCCATCTACACAGACTTTTTGGTAGGAGTCTAGCAGAAAAACAAAAAAGAAAAACAAAAAAAAACAACACCTTTTACACACCCGCAGCAACAAACTATGTGCTATATCAAAAGCAGATTTTTGTTGCATGTGGAGTTTCAATCATGGAAAATCTAAAGCATTTTTACCACAATGCGAGGCAGTAATAAGAGCAAATTTAACAGTTTTTACACCTCTGAACCATGGCCATGTGGAACATAAAAAGCAGTACAGTTAATTCAAGATGAAATTCCATTCCCTTCATATGGTAGTTTATTAAGAAATTGTTTATTTTTTTTATACCATTAACTGCATGATAGATGCAAATCTGTGGGATTAAAAGAAAAAAAAACACCAAAAAACCCCGCCAAGATCCTCAAAACAACATATATACATATACACACAAGCAACATGTAAACAAATCAGTTTTGCCTTGCATCATCAGATTACTTGGGAACATGATCAAAGCAGTAAAGAAATTATGGATGCTTTTTTTTTTTTTTTTTTTTTTTTTTTTTTAAAGGGTTTTACCACAAAGTAAAAAATTGATGTAGGAAGCTTGCAAATTAAACATTTTCACCAAACATTTAAAAATTCTCTACCATTTTTGTTTTAGCTGCTACCTTATTGATCCATAGTGTACAGCTCATCTTTAGGGGATACGACCAGTGACGAGAGCTCCCCAATTCTGGCCGCACATGCTCTGACATCACCTCTCCTCTCAGGCAGCTACTGTCCGTCTGTGTGTGTGATTACTAAGCAGGGGAGTGTGTTCAACCCCAGATGCTGTCATTCTACTCCTGTCCTCATTAGTAAATAACCAAACAGTGCAAATAAATAAAAAGGAAGGAATCTCAAATCCGCATGGAGAAAAAAAAAATCCACATGTTCCTGCAGGGATTTGAACCGATCACCCCTATACTAAAAAGCAGAAGTGCCAACTCCTTGATATTGTAGCTAATCGCAGCTCTTTACATAGACAGAACTTTGTTTGGGTACGTACTCCCCACAAATAGGGTGAAATAGTACTCATTGAGTGCCATCTAAAACGCTCTTATTTCCTGGCACATACTATGAGCCCTTAAAGAGTGACATGTGAAATAATAAACTGATCGGAAGCAGGGCCATGTTAATATACTCCCACTACAGTCAGCACACTGCAGGAAGGAATGGAGATGTCAAGTCTGCCGAGTCACATGATCTACAGCTTAAAAAACAAAGAAAACCACACACTGAAAACTGAAGCGGGACAAACCAGGCATGAAATGCCAGTGTGGCGAAACCCCTTTAATGGACACCGTAACAGCACAGAGTACTTTTTAGTCTTAAAAAGCATGATGCTGAAGACTAGAAATTTTTTTAAATCTGTTTGCGCTCAAAAAAACTTCAATTGTTTAATGGCCAAGATTAAAAACCTGTCCCAGTCAAACGATAGACACATTAGGTGGGACTAATAAATCATGTGTACTGTGTCCTGTTCACACAACCGATATTCCTAATTCAGAAAATCTGATGTGAAAACTGTCTAAAATCCACACCTTTGCATGGGGATTTTAGATGTGGTCTGTAAAATGTAGCTGTGGATTTCATTGTAGTTATGGACATGGATTAGTTCTATTAATATTTTAAGTTAAATCTACTGTAAAGATTATTAGTTATGTTATCAAGTTAAATAGGCCAGGCTGCAGCAGCAGTGCAGAATAAGGAGGAGTGCAAGACCTTGTTTTCTAGTTTTCGCCAGAGTGCCCCATGATCTATTTCTCTGCACCTCCAGGGTCTTGGGTCAATACACAGAAGAGGCTCTCATAATGGAGAGCTACAACACTTCCTGCGTGTCAGGATGAGAACAGGAAATAGAGGAGCGGCACAACACCGGTAAAAGAGCCCACCCCCCCCCACCCCCTGTTTAACTCTAGCGTGCTCATATTTAAAAAACATATAAAGAACTGGATACCGCCTTCAAAGTCAGTACAGACAATGTTCAAGAAACAATGTTCAAGAAACACCTGGTGCCTAAAGGAGCAGCTCCTCCCAAAATCAGTTCATGAGTACTATTGTACTTGTAGTAATGCACCTCCTCTGATGCCATAGCACCACCCCCCATGCAAGTTCCTGAGGCTCAGTCTCTGTAGTTGAGCAAACATTGTTTTGCTAAATCACAGAGAATAACTATTGTTCACAAGTTAATGGGATTGGTTTTCTCCCACTTATCTGCTCAGGAAAGATTAGCTCCAGGCAAGCAGGTTTCTTTCATTCCTTCACAAACTGCTGGACTCGGAGCGAGTGAGCCAAGGGAGTGTCTGCATCTTTTACTCAGATAACATTACAACCAGTGGATTCTCTATACAGGAGACAGGATAATTTTTCCCCAGCCCCTTCAAAGCTGCAGGGGGAGGAAGAAAGGCTGAGCAAGTAGTGTCTGCAATCTTTATGCTGATAATTACATTACAACCAGTGGATTCTCTATATAGGAGACAGACTTTTCCCCCCAGTCCCTTAAAAGCTCGTTCATGTTCCCTTCCATCAGATAAGTTCAAACCACTGCAAGTACGGCCAAATCAGCTCCTGTCAGTGTCCTGGTCGTGTCCAATGTGAACTGTCAGGAAACTAATGGCATCTTAGTCAGGCTGTAGCCGTCACAGGCTTCACTTTTTTTAATGACCCATTTAGAAAAGTGATTAAATACCCATTTTGGAGGATCCCACGTCAACATTAGATCGCGGCAAAATCCCTTTTAAGGGAGTACTATCTTCTGGGGAACCAGCATACCCTACAGAGATGATTCAAGTTAATTTCTTTCATAGACCGCTCAGCTTTAAGAGGGCCCTGAGAATACATCTTCTCACTCTGGCCTACAAGAATCCCTAATATCTACCCACCCACCCCCTCACTCCCTAGAGCACTCATCTCATTTCCAGCACTTAACTGTATATAGATGTACTGTCTGGGTGGCAGGTTCATCCGAATTCTACATAAAAACAACCCAATATTTACGTCACATGGCTGGACCACTGTAAATCTAGCATGTCTTACCCTTCGTCTCACCCTACACCCTAATAGATTGTAAGGTCTTGCGAGCAGGGCCCTCTCACCTTGTGTCTCATCTGTAAGTAGCTTTTCATTGTGCATTGTATGTCATTTGTCTGTACCTACATCCCCCAAATTGTTAAGTGCTGCGGAATATGTTGGCGCTACATAAAGATTATTATTATTTCTCAATGAATGGTCACTTAGGTCCTGATAAAAGAATCAATTTGTCAACATGTTCAGCCACTACTTTCAATGACACGGCAATATGGCTACACCTCCCAATATCACTTTGGCAAAAAGGTGTCTAAGTAGACAAAACCTTATCAGTTTTACTTCTAATATTGTAGCACAACTTGAAGTCGTTTTAATTGGAGTGTTGATTTACTTTTACCTGTGGCATGTCTTACTTGCTGCAACCCTATCTGATTCACCAACATAATTGACTTCTTGCTTTGTGTATTTTTATCATATGGAGTTTAGGAAACCTAAGGGTGCTTTCACACAAAGCTTTTTTTGATTTTTTTTAATGCAGAAATGTACAGCATTAATTGCTGTGCCTTTCTGCAGCCAAAAGCGCTCTATGTGAAAGCGCCATAAAACTTAACTTTTTGGCATGGGCATCGAATTAGCGAGAACAAACGTGTGGCCATCTTGAAATTCTGGGTAGCATTCCCCTTTAAAAAGATTGAGCAATGCAGTCAGGTCAGCCTGTGTTACATGTTGTAACTTCTCCACTGATAACTGCCATAAGTAAATTAATAAAATATGACAAGAGGAGAAACCTGAACAAGTCTTTCCCTTGTTTAACTAAAACCTGTAGAGAGGCCTCGCAGTAGATCACATATGCCCCTGCAGCAACCCACTCAATTTCGAGAGTTCACAGTGTAGAAGCTACTCAACAATAAAAGTAAGCAGTTTTAATGACAGTTCGGCATTTCATAGCTCGGCCCTTCCCCACGAGAGCATGGCACAGACCTCCGGCCTGCAAATGTAACCAGTGTTTGCTTAGTAATTCAAGTATATAGTATGATCTGGTACTTTCCTACCATGTTCACTTAGTAGAGTCTTAAAGAAATGCAGCCAGATCTTTACAAACATTGCTTCACTTGCATTTTTAGTACATTCTTTTAAAAAGCCAGGTGGAGGCAGTCATAAGATTCATGTACAACCCATACAAAGTCAATCTGTGCCTGAAGAACACAAAGAAAATCTTTTACCCGGTCTATAGAATTAGAATATTCCTGGTTATGTGCTCATTCGGTCACTAAGGCTAGAGTTATTCCTGTTAGGTTAGTACCAGAACTGAAAAATATATGAATATAAAAATACAAACACGTCCACTTTTAAAGTGCTTTTTGGTACGCCCACTTTAAAAGGTGTGTTCCCGCCACAGACACGACTGACATCAAGGAAATTTGCCATCAGTCTGATAGCTGCTGGTCCCACCCATCTCAGAAACTGGCCCCCCAAAGTTTTGACGCCCAACAGAAGAGTTGTGCGCCGACACTACCAGCTCTCTATGGGAACGGCGTATAGGCAAACGGTTGTGTTCGGCTGTACTCGGCACTCACAGAAGAGAGTGGCGTGCCATCGTGACCGGTTCTATGTCATGAGCCGAAACTTTCATGGGTCCGTTCCAGAGACAAATGTGGGTCTGACTCCCAGAGGTGGGACCCACACCCATCAGACTTTCACAGCATATTGATAAGATATGCAGTCGAAGTCTATGATTGCATGTATAGACTTAAGAGATCGGATTGCTTCTAAAAGGGTTTTGCCAAAATTACTTTAATGTCTGTTGTAATGAGGTGGACTTTTGCTAGACTTTTCATACCTTGGTCTACTAGAGGGCCATAACGCAGACCAAGCATGGGCACACCAGAGGATTTTCTGGTTCTATTGTGGGCCCTTCAACCATGCTATTGGTTTTACAATGGAAATTGGGGCAAAATAAATGACATTACCATCTTGCACAATTTGATATAGGAACAGCAAGAATTAAAGTTCAAGGGGTTTTGCCACAAAGCTTCTGAATCACTGTGAGAACCTCAGAAAACCAGGAGATGGCTGTGATTGCGCATAGGTCCCTGTTCTTTCCTCCGACAGTTCTGAATATATATGGGAGCTCTTATGGACATAAGTGGGGGAGAGCTGTGCAAGTGAGCGCCAAGTTAGTCTCCCCGATTTTGCTTTGTGGCAGAACCCTTTTAAGCATTAAAATAATTTGCATTCTCATTAAACTTGCAGCATGATTTGCAGGCAACATTTTATTCAACAGAGAACAGACTGGTGTACTAAATCTTTTGCCACAAATTGCAGAACCAGTATTTCATGCATCTATAGCCCTGTTCCTATCACAAGGAGTCCAACCTGTAGTGCTAATCAGTAATGACCGCTCTATGTACAGACACTCACACGCTGAAGGTGTTTAGACAGGGATTTAAACAAAATGACATGAAAAAAAAAATTCCAAAATTCTAAAAATACCCAAATATTCCTACACTGCTGATCACATGCCATTTGTAGCAAAAGCACCTCATTTTCAAGGCAACGAGTTTAAAAGCTTTAGAGTATGTTCACACAGCATGGGATACTCAGCAGAAATCAAACAGAATGTCTCAAGTTTCTGCTGAGTATTTCACTTTATTAACATTTTTGGACGCCTCTTAGCCCCATTTATCCCCATCCTGGCTGCCAACGTGTTGTCTGCATGAAAAATGTGCAGAAAACTAGTGAATAAGTGAATGAAACCACATGAGCGTTTATTACAATTAGAGAAATTTACCAGTTTTTAGAATACTAAATTTAAAATTACCGTGGAGCCAGGAAAGGGCGGAAGGACATAGTTTTCTACAAATTCAGTAATTGCTTTAGAGAAGCATAAAGAATTATAGGTGTCGTGACCATGTTGAACAATTACCTTTCCCACAGTGACAGAAGAGTGAGGTGTCCATTTGAAGCTTGCAAGTCATAAAATACAATGCATCAGTCTATACAACTTTTTGGGAGTTAAACAGAGCAGCACCACAATATCAGTCTTGTACTCTAAAGCCTTTACCTATGCTAACAATCACAATTGAGTGACAGACTGAAGAATGAGGAGCAACTGAGACACTGTGCAAAAAACAAAAAAAATCATATCCGTTCATGGGAAATCTAATATTTGCGGAAAAAAAAAAAATTCTCAAAACTTTCCTTAGCTCTCTATGTAGTGAAGTTCCCCAGTTATTCCTCCTAGAAATCTATTGCCAATCTGCCATATGAGTGTTACCAAATGGGGGCAGGAATGGTGCAGCCTGACATTGTCCAATGAATGGTGGTTGGCAGTCAGTGATGGCTCACACCCCTTTCAAGACTAGAAAGGTAACACGCATCTGATGGCTATACCTTCTAGAAATGTGTTACTCAGAGGAACAGCACAACCCAGCTTAAAAGGGTTGTCTCACTACATCGATTCATCTGACCTCAGTCCTGTTTCCTTGGTTTCACTTTGAATTCAGGGGTGTGTCTACTGGCTTCTACTAGGCTGCAGTGAAGCCAGGTCTGTAGCTATGGCAACTGGAGGAGCTGATGCAGACCATACAAGGGGGGATAGCTAGGAATAGGTAGAATACTGTTAATGCACATGTATTACAATGTGACTTGTTTTTGCAAGATCTTCAACATAAAAAGCAATTCCTTGTAGTGAGACAACCCCCTTTAAGATGAGATGCTCCAGAATGCTTACTTCACAGGAAAGGACTGACATGTTTGATGTGGTCACAGATCTTCTTATAGCGATTAGCCACAAGACTGGACAATCTATGTAAGATTAGCCCAACTGTTACCAAAAACTTCATTTAAAATCATTATGCCTGCAGGTCATTTTGATTTCACTGCCAGAGAAAGGAATCTATATATAAAGTCCATAGTGATTAAGGCACAAAAGGTAACCCATGTCAGGTTTAGGGTCTAAGATATTAATGCAAGTAAATATTTGCTATTCTTAAAATAGACTGCATCACAGCCAATAATAGCAAAAAATGTGCACATCGATAAAACATATTTCAAAAGTGGACTATAAAAATTGTTCTAAAAAAGGTTTCAGCTGGTGTTTTCTGAAGTTAGCTGCACAAGGCCTCGGAGCCAAAAGTGAGTCACTCAATGGCAAATGTATTCACAGTAACTAATACAACTTCTAAAGAGAATTCGATTAAAAACTCCTGGAGATTGGGTGGTAACAGCAAGAAGCAGTTCTCATCCTTTTATGACTGAGATCTGAATCTTTACAGTCTAGGCAGGAAATGGAGAGTCACATTGCATAGCAGACTGATCTGCCATTGCCCCTGTGGGCCCAAAAAAGCCAGAATGAAACATTTACAACATCTTGCTCTTAAGTTTAATAAGTTTTTCACCAAAATTCTTGTGATCTTGGCTACAAAGCCAGTAAAAACCATAGGAGGTGTACCTACTAAGTTTTGGGGATTTTCGAAAGCAGTCTAAGGCTGACGGCATCTTGGATACTTATTTTTTGCAACAGGTTTTACAGATTGCATCAAACATCCAAAAACGTATTTGGATTGCAAAAATGTACCCCTATAGTTTCTACTGCCTTTTCAATTTGTTAAACGGATGCCTTCAAAGAATTGACATGCCAATTATTGATACGTTTAACAACGCAAAAACTTATGTAAAACACGTTTCCGCCGAACGCCGATATGTATTTTACATTGAAATTATGTAAATCACACTGGAACATTGTTAAATACGTATCGGGGTCTGTTTTTCGATACTGAACTACTTTGATACTTTTAACGAATGCCAAGTGAACATACCCTAATGGTCAGAAATTCTGAAGCAATGTGAGACAACTTAACTCCAGGGGCGACCTGTATGAAAACGGTCTAGGTCTAAAACTCACTTTTGCCCATAGCAATGAGAGCGCCCCTCTCATTTCATATAGTGCTCTGGAAAAATGAGACGGGCGCCCCGATAGACAGTTTTCATACATGTGGCCCCAGGTGAGAGTCAAATGTACAAGCACAAATGGTTAGATGACAAATTCGACATGCACCAAAATTCAAAGGGTTCAACCATAAGAGAGGCAGGAATCATGCAGCCAAACCTAGCCCTCAATCTACTTCCAAAGGCCGCACATGCTTTGCAGGAATTGACCGGTCATGGCAGCGTCTGCTGCAAAGTGGGACCCTAGTCGAAAATGGTTAGACTTGATGCCTCCGTTTCAGTCTATTGATCCGGTAAGCCTGAAAATGTAACCATTAAAACAAGGCCGAGGCATATTCGCAGTCAATGGTTGGTAGAGGCATAAAGAGGAAGATTGGGACCTTTCCTCTTGAATATAGCAGACTTTCATATGCTCCCCTTAAATGAAAATAATATTCTCATGCCAGATCCACTTTGCACAAATCGTGAGAGGGAAGTAGTCAATCGATGCCAGAAGTTGATAAATGAGTCTTAAGATCTAACAAAGTGTCGCTGTTCACCACAGCAAAAAGACTGCAAGCTTTAGTTTCAAATCTGTGAAACTAGTTGCAATAAGCAAAACTGACACTTTAAACAGAAGCCCCTTTCTGCTCTATCGTAAGGTTCAATAATGGCTGGGATTTTGTCTGTGTGTGGTAAGCAACATTCTTAAATATATTTTAATAACCGCTTTTCGGAAGATGTATTAAACCTGACAAGCAGGTAAATCAATACCGTGCAGCAGTACAGCGAGGAAATCAGAAATGCGTGGGTCTGTAGTATGGAAGTACAGTATACGTGAAGAAAAACTGCATTTTAGCCCAGGGGAGTCTACTGGCAGTTTACAACGTCCTTCTCAACATCTGTAAATGGAACATTTTTCCTTTACTTCTGTTACAAAGATGAATAAACAGAACATGGAAAATCTGTCACATTCCAAAATCATCAATTCTTGCTCTGGAAATTATACTAATATATTCCAAACTATGCGATCTTCTTTTAAACATAATATGGTTTAGCCCAAAGAAAGAAAATGCCATTTAGGCCTGAACGCTTGATGAAATATATACCAGAGCTGAAAATGAGAACCATTTGAATGTCTCAGCACATGTAATGTGCAATACGCTAAACATTTAGGTAATCTGACCTTGAATGTGCACTGCACATGAATTACTTTATAAATGGGAAATAGTCAAAGATGATCATCCTGGAAAGCATCTCCATGAACTGGGATTATTAGAATCTAGTCCTTTATCCCACAAGAAAAATAATCTGTGCCAACTAATGAAAACCGCAATAAATAAAAGTCTAACTATTTAATATTCTAAAACACAAGGGCTACATAAAAAAAGCAACACAATCAAGTTTTATATACTGGCAAAATGCATATGGCTGATGCAGAGCTCCTATGGTGAACAGCAAAACTTAAAAGTTGTAAGGCCCTAGATACAAACCACAAACACTAAATATATAGGTACCATGAGTCTACTCCCAAACATACTTCTAATTCCTACTGACATGCTCTGTATTTTGATGGTTTCAACACCTATTCAGAACAATGGGAGCTATAAATCAACTAAACCTAGCTTAAACTTCATAGTGGAAGCAGCAAACATGGGAAAACAGAAAAGGATATGAATCCTCTTCACCAGTTTAGATATCTTTGAATGTGGATGCAATAAAAAGGAAACTTTAGAGAGATGCTGGATACTTCATTTTCCTTGAGGATTAAAGGAGTTTTTATCATTTGAACAGTTTGTGCTCTTCAGTAGTGTTGAGCGATTATTATCGACAAAGTGGAAATCGGCACGGTATTTACGTTGATCGAATTTTTTTAGATCACGCAATAATTTAGGTTAAAATCTGTGCATAATCTATTAATATCGCGCCATTTTCGGCACTTCCTGTCATTTTGGCGGCCAGCAAATCAGCTTACAGAATAGAGCAGGGTAGATGTGTGTGCGACGTCATGACTGGGATGTGTATGGTTGCGATTGGCTGGAAAAATCACATGACCTCGTTTTACATGGAACAGACCTTACTGTTCATGATCAATGTGTCAGCGTCTCATAGCAGTAGGACGTGCGCCGCTCTGTCCAAACAGCTCAGCAAACAGCTCGCGAAATTATTCTATTTTTTCACAGAGACAGCTCTCCTTTTAGCTGTGATCCTTAGAACTTACTTAGATCAGAGATTTGCAGATTTTAGGTAGTTAGGCAAAGAATTTTAAAGGAGCATCTACCGCTGTAAAGTCACGGGAGGGTGAGCGGGGGGGGGGGGGGGCTGCGGGCGAACACAGACAATCTATAATAGGATACTGGATATTTAACAGCCAAAACTTTGTTTAGACATTGCATTGCCTTATATTAGGATACAGATCTTTTCTAGTAACTGCAGGTCTATTTGTTAGGTGCAAAACTCCACTTATCAGTATACATTTCAGATAGGTGTTCTTTCAATTTTGCCCAGTCCAGCTTTGTTGATAGAGCTACTTTGCAGTTAAATTTGAATCCAGAAACTTTGTAGTCACCACAGGTGTACTGATAGGTGCCAAAAACACCTTTTATTATCCGTATACATTTCAGACAGGTGTTTTTTTTCACTTTTGGTCAGTCAAGCTTTGTTGATAGAGGTACCTAGCACTTAAATTTCAATCCAACAATTTTGTTTTGATTTGAGGGATTTGAGAATAGCTGTGATTTGCCGTCTTTTAATAAGAGACTTTCCAAAACTCTTCCATACCTTCTCAAATTTTATCTTTCTGAACATGGAGCGAAATGCAGGTGGTAAGCGAGCAAAGAGGGGGGTAGGACATGGAGGTAGAGGTACGAGAGAAGGTGCTCCTTCCAGTGCTGGCGACAACACGCATGCCAGCGGATCGTCAGTTGCAGAACCGTCAGGCCTGTCATCGCTGGGTCAGGGCCGTGTGAATCTCAGTAACGAACAGCGTCGCCAATCTGTTCTTCAGTGGTTAATGCAACCTGCATCCAGCAGTCTTACCTCCTCGTCCTCCCAGTCACGGCCACAAATGTCGTCATCAGCATCCGTCCAACATGAAGCGAAGGCAGCCCAAATGTCAACTCGTGTACCCACCACTGTAGATGATCCATTTTCTGAAGACCTCTGATGACAAAATGTGGCTGGGGTCAGAAGGCAGGTTAAAAGATCAAGAGGCCAAAGAAGATGATTTTCTCTGCTCTGACGCCCAGTTACTGATGCCATCAGAGGAGGAGAAGGAAGCTGGTCAATCGGCAAAAATCCCAGGCGGTCGGCAACACCTTGCAGTCCCTTTTGCTTGTAGCCCGCAGCTCCTGGATGCAGAATGTCCGGACGACTACGTCACCTTTTTTAATAATGATGATGACATTGCGAATCCAATGTGGTCTTTTCAGCAGAATTTGCTTGCGAGCGCTTTATCACTGGACGAGGAGGAAGACGATGGGGTAGTGTCAGTATGGGTCCCGCCTCAAAAAGGGAGAGGGCGGTCACAGAAGTCTGCTGATATGATTCCGCCAGCCACGGTCAGCGGAAACCCCGCTCCTTGCTTATCGCTGTCAAAAAGGTCCAGGACCTCTCAAGCCTGGGCCTTCTTTGAGCAAGCCTCCGATTCACCCAGCGATGTCATATGCCGCCTTTGCCGTAAACGCCTAAGTAGAGGCAAGAATCTTAGGTGTTGAACCACCACCAACATGTCTAGTCACATGCAGCGAATGTATGAGTTGAAATGGAGGCAACACTTGGCCAAAAAAGGCCAGACCGACACCGGGCCTCCAACCACTGTCACACCCTCTGTCTCCACCTCCTCCGCCACCACCAAGCGTTCCTCAGCTGCCATGTCTCAGTCATTATCAGGGATCAGCCTCCGCTTCAGCCTCAACCGTCGCCCGAGTACCATCAGCACCACCAGAGACCCATCCTACCCCTTCTCCTTCCGCCAGTTTGACGACCTGCACGCCGTACAGCGGCCAGTCTAGCAGCCAGCCTTCTGTCTTCCAGGTTTGGGAACAGAAGAAACACTTTAACCCAAACCATCCCAAAGCCAAAAGCCTGAATGTCGGCATTGCCAGGCTTTTGGCCTTGGAAATGTTGCCTTTCCGTCTGGTGGACACAGATGGGTTCTGCCATGTCATGGCCCTTGCCTGCCCCCAATACCAGATGCCGAGCAGGCATTTCTTTGCCAGAAAAGCCGTCCCTGCCCTGCCCAGCAACGTGTCCTTTAAAATTTCAAGCGCATTGTCTGCATCTGTGTCCGGAAAAGTCCATCTGACCACCGACACATGGACTAGTAAGCACGGCCAAGGCCGCTATATCTCTGTGACAGCTCACTGGGTGAGCTGGGTGGATGTCTCTGGGGGTGACGGTGGCTCTCAGGCTCGGCGCACGCTCTTCAAAACCGCAGGGATGGTGCAGGGCGCTTTCACCCAAGGTCCTATGGTGGCATCACGTGCCCAGAGAAACCAGGGCGTGTTGAAATTAATCTGTCTTGGAGACCGTCCACACAGGTCAGGAGCTGTGGATGGCTCTCCGCAACGAGACCAAGCGCTGGCTGGGTGACAAGAACCTTGTGCCAGGGAAGGTGGTGTGCGATAACGGGCGAAATCTGCTGGCCGCCCTCAAGATCGGTAGGCTGGAGAACAGCCCTTGCCTGGCACGTCATGAACCTTGTCGTCCAGAAGCGCTACCCGGGTCTGGACTGCCTGCTGAGGAAGGCTCGAGGTCTGAGTTCGCACTTCCGCCGTTCGCACCCTGCTTCGTCCCGCCTGGCTGCGTTGCAGCATCAGCTCTGCCTCCCCGTCACCCATCTCACTGTTGACGTGGCCACACGCTGGAATTCCACCCTCCACATGCTCCAGCGATTGTGGCAGCAGCGCAATGCCATTACGCAGTACGACGTGACACCTGGCCTGACCAGCCGCGGTGCGGACCTCGGGGTGTTGAGCCACCGAGAGTGGAGGCAGGTGAAAGAGCTCTGCACCATCCTTGCCAGTTTTGAAGAATAATAATAATAATAATAATAATAATAATAATCTTTATTTATATAGCGCAAACATATTCCGCAGCACTTTCAATATAAGGGGAATAAGCACACAGACAAACCAGACATTACATTATAAAAAAAAAGCTACTGACAAATGAGACACAAGGTGCGAGGGCCCTGCTCGCAAGAGCTTACAATCTATTAGGGTGTATGGGTGAAACCAAGGCTGACAAGTGCTTGGTTTACAATGGACCAGCCATGTTAAATAAATATGGGGTAATTTTACATAAAATGCGGATGAACCTGCCATCCCAACCATTCATCTATATACAGAAATTTGCCTGGGGGTTTGCCAAAGTGCGGGAAGTGACGAATCTGTGACAGAATTTGGGGGGTTGACAATTAGGGATTTTTGATAGGCCCTTTTCTAAGAAGATGATTTTCAGAACGCACTTAAAACTGTGAGGGTTGTGAGTGTGCCTGATCACATGGGGTAACATGTTCTAGAGAACTGGGGCAACACGTGCAAAATCTTGGAGACTGGCATGGGAGGTTCGGATGAGTGAGGTGTGTTTGTCTTAGATCGTACAGAGCGGGTAGGGTGGTAGACAGAGATAAGGGAGGAAATGTATGGGGGTGCAGCACTGCGGAGAGCCTTATGTGTGAGAGTGATGAGTTTATGTGTTATTCTGTATGAATAGGCAGCCAAGTGCAGAGACTGACACAGGTTAGAGGCATCAGTATAGCGGCTGGAAAGAAAGACAAGCCTGGCTTTCTGCATTCAGGACAGATTGGAGAGAGGAGAGTTTACAGAGAGGAAGACCAACAAGTAGGGAGTTACAGTAGTCAAAACGAGAATGAATAAGATGACAATGAGAGTTTTAGTTGTTTCCACAGTGCGAAATGGACGGATTCTGGAGAATGTTCTTGAGGTGCAGGTGACAGGAGCGGGCAGGGATTTGATATAGGGGGTGAAGGTCAGATCAGAGTCTAGTAAAAACCCCCAGACAGTGGGCCTGCTGCCTAGGAGTTATGGTGGTTTCCAAAACACAGAGAGAAATAGCAGGGGGAGGTCGGTTTAGTAGATGGTGGGATGCTAAAGTTCATTTTAGTGAGGTTTTAGTTGGAGATAAGAGAGGACATGATGGGCAGAGACAGCGGACAGAAAGTCAAATGGTGTTTTGTAGCAAGGCAGGAGTGATGTCTGGGGAGGAAGTGTAAAAGTTGAGTGTCTTTAGCGTAGAGAAAGGTAACTGGAAGCCAAATCTGCTGATGTTTGTCCAATGGGGGCTGTGTAGAGTAAAAGAGAGGAGGACCAAGAACGGATCCCTGAGGAACCCCGACAGCAAGGGGGAGGGAGAGGAGGTAAAAACTGGAAAATTTAACACTGAGGGCGGTCAGAGAGGTAGAAGAGGACCAAGGGGAAAGAGGTTTTTTGGGATACCGATGGCGCGGAGCATGTGGGAAATGGTGGTGATCCATTGTCAAACGCTGCAAGGATCCGAAGAAGCACAATGATATTACCCTGAGTTTTTGCTGTCGGGAGATCTTTTGAAACTTTAGAAAGAGCAGTTTCCGTGGAGGTAGGGGCGAAACCCGGGTTTGCAAGGGTCTAAAGAGATAGCAAGAAGCGGATGGGCGAGAGAAACCCCAAAGGTTCCAGGGTTTAAGAGGAAGGGGGGGCAGGTTTAAAGACGGGTCGGTATTGGCGGCGCAGGGGGGGGCCAGTGCGGAGTCCCCCTTGTCAACAGAATTGTGGGTTTAACCCAACTAAAATAAACTTAGAGAAAGGGGGAACCCTTCAAGAAAAAAATTTTTGGGCTGAAGTATTTTAAGAAGGGTCCCCCCGTAACTGGTGGAAAGTCACTTAAAGCGCTTGGTTTAAGACGGGCAAGAAATGATTTCACTTTTAACAGCATAGCTTCTCTGCGGGCGTTGAAAAATATTCTTTTCCCTGGATATTCATTAAATTGAAAAATGGGTTGGGGACCCAATAAAGCAGGAAAAGCTTTTTTTTTCTTTTCCAGATTATGAATAGGAAAAAAGAAGAAGATATTTTTAAAGATGACGACAAGTGAGCTACGGACAGCGGGGACAGTAGTTTTAAAGTTTTTCATTTGGGCGGCGACATCTAAGTTTTTTAAAATTTTAAATTATTTTGTTTAGCCAAATTAGTTTAAACAGGTGTTTAAGAAAAAACTTATGCTGTAATGTTTTTTTTTTTTTGTTAATAAATGTTTTTTAAATTTTTTATTAAGGTCAGTTTTTTCTCTCCTTCCTAATTTACAACGGACAGTGGTCCAAATATGAATGAAAAACCCTTTAAACTGGGGAAAAAGAAAAATATAAAAATGTTTCAAAAATTTTTCTTTCTTAATGTGTAGTACCAGAACTTTTTGGAGAACAATGAATAGACATCATTTGGACTTCCGAAACCCATTTTGATTTTTTAAAAACGTGGACTTTGTACCTTTGAGCCAAAAAATTGCTTTTTTTATTCGACAGAAACGCTTTCCAATGGTGCACTTCTGAGCACTTCCTGTTGTCACTTGTGCAAAAATGGCCCCAAAAATCACAGAAAAATCCCCCAAAATTTCTAAAGAAAAAAAAATTTGGGCCGGGCCTAAACTTTTCCCTTTCAGTAAAAAGAATTCTTTTCAAAGTTGTGGGAGCCTTGCGAAATGGAGTTACTATTTTAAAAACCATTCTGTATCCAATCATATAGGGCCAAACTTTGAATATTTTCCCCTAAATCAAAACTTCCTTTAGCTGATATCCCTTGTTTAAAAGAAATTTTCTTTTCCCGTCCCAAGGGTTTGGGATGGGAAAAATAATATATGATTTTTCGCTTGTAAAGAAAGGCAAATCCCTCAAAATAATCTGCCTTTTACCAAAAAAACCCCAAAAACCTCTCTTTTACAAGTAAGGCGGGGACTGGAACGGTCCAAAACCATTTTCCCACTTTACGTATTTTCTTACTTTGCTTAAAAAGCATGAACAAGAGCAAACTCCGCGCACAACCGTGAAATAGAAACACAATGTGAAATATTCATCTATTTTTCCACTTAGTATGGGAAAATTTTTTGAATTAACATGTTTTTAAAACACTTAAAGATTTTTTTACTTTTTTCGCAGATGCCTGGACCAACAAGAAGCCAAACGCAGAAGGTGACAGTGAGGATTATCCAACGTGAAGGCAACATTTCACAAGTGATTTTTTCCTTCCTCAATATTACTTTAAATTGATCACAAACTTGTAAATGCCAAGGGTGCTTTCACACGGAACGTCTGATGCGTTTGTTGGTGAATTTTTTTTTTTTTGCAGACATGCACTGCATTAAACTGCTGTGCATTTCTGCAAAAAAACGCACCCAAAAAATGCTCCATGTGAAACCACCAATATGGTTGATATAAATTTGAATCCATTCCATAAGTTGTGTGTGGTATTTCAGTACACTCCAATTCAGTTCTTATCCCTATTCTGTTACACCAGGCAAGTCATGACAGGTGTTTTCTTTGGTCATAAAGGTAGGGGGGGGTTTCCCTTTCAATTGGAAAACCCAACAGAAATGCGAACAATTAACGGTCTGCGTTGGTTTAATTTACCCCAAATTTTACCCCTTCTAATCGTGTTACAAAACCATGCATTTAAAAATACGTGTTTTCATCCTTGCAATTTTTTAAGTTCCCCTGAAAGCCGACCTCAATTGACCCAGTTTGCAGCCAGTTAACACCATTTGGAAATGCTACTACGGCAAGTACATATGGTTTTGACTGCGTGCAGCAAGTCTATGGAGAGTTAGAGGTGGTCACCGTTAAAAGGAAGTAGTGGGAGGGGGACCAGATAGCCGGACATTATGTAACAAAAAATAAATAAAATATATGCTCGGTACCCAAGGACAAAAGTAGTAAACCTGGGACGGGGCTGGGGGTAACAGCCCGAATACAACAGGGTTAAACGAGAGATTTTAGCACCACTTTTGAACCTTTAACACGCTTTAAAATAATTAACCACTCCTTTAGGTAGGGCCAATTGGGAAACTTTAAAACCCCGCAAACTTGGTGCGACCTCTTTCATCGAGGTGAATCAAAAAATCAATTTTTGGGGGGAAACAGAGTCCAAGGCTATTTTTGCCAAACAAAGTTAAAAAAAGCCATCCAAAATCTCATGGCATGGTCTTCACTTTGCTGGACCACACAAAAAATTAGCGGTCCAATTTCAGTTTCCCGGGGCTCCCAGTCATTTGGGCCGCGAGAATCCCAGGGAAAATTTAAAACAATTTTTCCCGCCGGACATTTTCTTTTCCCCCGTAAAATCTGTGCTGTGTAGATACAGCCCGATTTACTTTTTGGGGTACCCCGCACAAGCTACGGTTAGTTTTTCAGCGGATTCAAAATGTTGAATCCACAAAAAAAAAAATAAAAAATAATCCTGTGCAGGTAGACATAGCCAAAGGGGTAAAATACAGAGAGATTATGCACGGGCCCTTTTGCTTTTTTTTTTGGAAAAGGAAAAAATTTTATTGTATTACGGGCAGAAACCGGGGGAAATTTTTTAATTCTCAATAGACTATAATTTTTTCCAAATTTCCGGGGAAGATTTCTTTGTTCTGTTTTTCCCGGAAATTTTTTAAAACCCAAACGGATGCCGTTTATGTTGTGTTTTGACTGGTTTATCAGATGTTTTCCCATTGAGGTCTATGGGATTTTTTCTTTTTTCTCCCCAGTACCCCCCAATTTTTGTTTGCTAAAATACCCCAAATAAAACTTCTAAAAAGAAGCCATAGGAAATAAATCTGCGATTTTGGGGTGGGAAATGCTGGGGGCTATAAAATTTTAAACCAAAAACTGTGGATTTAAAAACACGGGGGCGTTTTTTAAAAAGAGTAACTTTAAAAGGTGTAAAGTTATAAAAACCCTTTCCATAAGGGGATACATGTGGTGCTTTTTGAAACAAAAAACCCTTGGGGGGTTTTGGGTTTTTTTCTTTATGCCACAAATTTTGGGTGAATCTTCCAAATTTTTTGGCACTCGGGTACCCCCCTTTTTTTAAAAAAACACAAGTGTGGTGTAAAGCATGTGCACCATTTTTTTGGGTAAAGTTTGACAGAATTCATTGCCTCAATTACCAAAACATCAAGTCTGTTTCCCATCGCAACAAGAACGTCGCTTTTAGAGTTTGGGGGAAATTGTTTCAAACGAAGGGGAAATTTTCCCGTTTAAAAATTTCAGGAAAACTTTTTTTTGGGAACGAATCAACTTTGGGGTACTTCGGGTGAACGAAGTGTGTTTTTGATTGAAAAAATGGGGGCGAGCCCCATGGGGCTACATGGGGCAAAGGACCCCGGGGAAAAGGGGAAGGGCATAGCCTGCTGACTTGGGGCAGAGTTTGAACCCAAAATCGGGGGCCCGGGGGTTTTTTGGGTTACTCCCCCCGCACTATATAAAAACCGGCGCGCCGCGGGGCTTCAAAATTCCTCTCACTGTACGACAGGAAGGTCGTTGCGGGTGATAGCGTTTTTCTGAAAAATTTTTGTTTTTTTTTTCACAGCGTTTTTTCTGGGGTTCTCAGCTTGCCCCTCAAGCTTTTTCCTTTTGAATTTTTCTATTTCTGATTTTTTGGGGTTTGGATCTGAAATCCAGTGGGGCCCACGGCACTGCATATACATTCAATACCCCAAGTGGGATCTAAGCCAGTTTGTTGTATTAAATTTAAAGAAACACGTTTTTACAAATTAAAAAACCCCCCACTTCTTTTTTGGTGGTTTTCTATTGCGCAATTTCCCATCGGGGGTTTTAATTTTAAGCGTTTTTTTGCTGGTGTGCAAACCAAAAAAAACCGTTTTTTTTTAAACGCCAAAAATATATTTTTTTTGGTAGCCTAATTCAAAAGGGAAAATGGCTAATTACAATTTGGTATCTTTTGTTGGGGTGGCGTAAAAAAACACGAAATTTTGAAACACGTTTCTAGTTTGTGCGGCTCAATTTTTTGGGCCCCTTTTTTTACACCCGGGGGTTTTAATTAAGCGTTGTTTTGCTGGTGTGTGAAAAAAATAAACCGTTTTTTTTTAAACCCCAAAAATTTATATATTTTTTTTGGTACCCCAAATTTCACAAGAAAAGGGAATTAAAAACTGTTTTATTGTGGTGTGGCGTAAAAAACACGAAATTTGAAAACCACGCAAATTGTTTGTGGGGGCCTCAATTTTTTTGGGAAATTTTTACTCCAGGGGTTTTAAGGGTTTTTTTTGTGTTTGTGCTGACAAAAAAAACCCCCGTTTTTTTCACGCCAAATAATTTATTTTTTTTGGGGGGCCTAATTCCCCAAGCAAAGGCTAATTAAAAATGTATCTTTGTTGTGTGGGTAAAAAAAACACGAAATTTGTAACACCTACTATTTTGTGGTGGTAAATTCTTTTGCGAAATTTAAAATCCGGGGGTTTAAATTTAAAGCTTTTTTGCTGCGTGCGGCAAAAAAAAAAACCGTCTTTTTTTAAAACCAAAAATATATACATTTTTCTTGTAGAAAATTTCCCAAAGGGGAAGGGTTTAAAATTAAGCCGGGTTTTTTGCTTTTACTTTTATTAAAAACCCCCAACAGTGCTTGAAAACACAAAAACAAGAAAATTTTTCCCCCTGGCCATTTGTGGGCGAAATTTTTATATCCAAGGGTTACCCAAGTTTGTTACGGGGTTTTCATTTGGAGTCAAAAAACAGGGTGTATTTTTTACTTTATAAAAGATAGCTTCACCAAACAGGTCTGTACTTTTAGAACAAACAGTATGTCGGGACAGAGGGGTTTTCGGGCCCCAGAAACCCTGGAGTGGCACAAACATTTCTAAAAGGGCCCAGGTGCACCCAACAGAAAGGGGGACGTGAAGCAGGGGTCCCCGGGGTGAGGCCAAAACTGCCCTGTAAACAAGGGGCCCGTGTGTTTTTTCAGAAAACCCAAAAGGGTTCCTTGTTTGGGTTTGTTTGGTCATCCTTTCCTCCCGGGTTTGACACCCTTCCCAAACCCCCCAGCCAAGGCCGGTGGGAACCTCAAAAACAACATTTATTTGGCAGGCCCGGGAGGGGCCAAGCGGCCCTAAACTGTCCTGGGCCCGCCTCTGCCCCATCCTTTTCCTCAGCCGGGGGATTACATGTGGTCTGGGTCAGCGCCACTAAAATACGGGGAAATAACAATTTGAGGGGGGCAGTCAGCAGCTACGTGGCAGGAAGAATGGGGCCAAAAACCCCAGCTTCTTAAAGGTAGGCGGCAAAGTATGGGATGTGGAGAGTGGCATGGGGGGCCCATGGGGTAAAAGGGGGTCACCCTGGGCTTCCCAAAGGGACCGGTGATGGGGACAGTAGGGGAAATAAACAAAAAGATGTGGATGTAGCCCCCGAATTTGGGGGCCCGGGGTAAAAGAAGGGCTTCAACATGTCGGGGAGAAGGGGGGTTTCACTTGCGCGTTAGGCAGCGGGGGCAGCCAGCAAGGGGGTTGTGGGGCCCGTGAGTCAGAAAGGGTTTGCGCAGTGTGGGGGTTTGGGGAACCAAGGGGCCCAAGGGGTGGGAAAACCCCGTTTCCCGCAGGTAAAAGACAGAAAAGGGGCACAGGGGTTCAGCGACCCAGCGGCGGCAGTGGGTCACTAAAGTGCGGGGAGCTTTTGGCGGTAAAATCTGCTCCCGGGCCGGTGGGGGGGTTCTTTGCTAAGACCCCGGAAAGGCCCCCCGAATATGGGGTTTATGTAGGAAAATCTGTGGGCAAAAGTAAAGCGGGGCCCCGGGGAGCTAACTTTGGCAAAAAGGCCCTCCCGTAAACCCACTGCAGCGGAAACCTTCCGGGGGCCCGGGGAAGAAACGGGGCACAGATGTGGTGGTCCTTTCCTGCCGCTGCAGACGAAAGCAGGGGGCCAGGGGAACGAAATGCCATTTCACCAGACCAAGGTCCACCACCTCGCGGGAAGGCAGCTGTTTCTCTTTGACATCCTTTCCCGGCCCCAGATCCCCTTTGCCCCCCGCTACCTTTGGGCCCCTTAGTTGAGAGGCGATTAAAAAGAGAAAACCCAGTATGCCCCCAACCACCCAAAAGGGTTTGCAGCAGCTGACCGTGCTCCTGCCCAAAGTTTTTGGGTTTACTGCAGTTCCCTCCCTTTCCAAAGGGTTTGGACCTGCCCCATTAAGAAACAAAAGGCTTGTGCCGAGCCGAGATGGAGATTTTCCAACCCGAAATTTTCCCTTTTCCAAAAAGGCAGAAACCCCCAATTCATAAATATGTAGAAAAAAGTGGGTCATTTCCTTAGCTTATCGGTTTTTTTCCCAAAGGTAACGGCCCCGGGACGTCTGGAGCTTTTAACTACGGCCCAGGGCCATTTAAACCCTTTTTTACGGGCCCACGGGGGTAAAATTGGCTTCCGCCCGGCACACCAAAAACCCTTGGAAAGGCCGCCCCCTTTTCTCCCCCCTTTGGGTAAATGCGCCCCCTGCCCCAAAATTTTCCGGGCCTCCCCCTCCCCCCACCCCCAAAAACCACCATCTCGCCTCCACAAGTACTGCTTTTAAACCCACTTTGTTTAGGGCACGGGCGGTGTCACGCGGGTTCTAAAAACCTAGCTTGCCCCCGGCAAAAAACAAAATCACACGGGGGAGGAACTGCTCCGCGTATCACAAAAAAATTTGGATGGGGTGGCTTTCTCCCGCGCCAACTGCAAATCGGCCAAAAGGGGGGAAAGGACAATGGGAGGAACATGGTGTTCCCCGCTTTTCAGAGGGGGGTTGGGCCCTGCGCCCTGCATGGGGGCCCCGTTTTCAATCTGGTTTTTAAAAAGGTTTCCCGAAGTCTTCCCCGATCTTTAGAACATTCTGGAAAAATGGCCAAAGGAAAAAATTTTGCATGCACTTTTTCCCAAAGTACAAAGCCCCGGAACAAAACCCTTCCCCGAGTTGCAGCGGCAGAAAAAGGCCCTCCCAAAAAACACGCTTTGATATTCGAAAGTTTTCCACCCGTGGAATTCCCCCCTGCCCCTGTTGGGGCCGACGTATGAAAAAAGTAAAAGGGCCCTTAAAAGTTTTTTTTTTTGATCCAGGCAGGGAAAAAAGTACTCCCCCGTTTTAACTTTGATGTCAGCCCTGGCAGCTCCCTGCGTGACACCTGCCGTTTGTTGAGGCCATTCGAGGGGCCAAGTTATTTTCAAGGGCCCGGACCCACGGGATTTTAAAAAAGGTCATTTCCATGCTTTTATGTTCCTTTGGAAAAAGATTCTGAAAAAATCTGTTGGGCAGGGGCGGAGATGTGGCACTAATTCCCTGGGCCCCATTGGGGTCCCGGGGGGGAAATGAAAAGGAGGAGGAGGGGGGAGGAAAGGAGGAGGAGGAGGACTTTTGGGGCAGAAGGGATTGTCTGGTGGGAAAAGAGTGGATTTTTACCCGGTGACAAGAGAGGAGGAAACAGCTGGGGGGAGGTTTGGTGGAGGGTGAGGGAAAACGAGAAAATGAAATCCCAAAAACACCCCGGGGGGTATACAGTGGAAATGGAGGGCCCGGGAGCCCCCTCGGGGTCACTTGGCCCGATGTCCCGCACAAGCTTTTTTTGCCTGGCTTGTGAAACCGAATATCGCATCCGGCAAAAGGGAAAAGACTTTTTGGACTTTCCCCACCCTATTGGCCCCTCGCTAAAAGGTCCAAAATTTGGGGGCCTTTTTCCCAGCTTTTTAGAGGGAAGGAAAAAACTCAAATTTCTATAGGGGAAATCCTCCGTAAATTTTTAGTTGGCCCCTCCCATGTTCGGCATCGTCCCTCCTCTGACAAGGGCTGACCGGGGGGGGTTTTTCCCCAGCGCCACGTACTATGCCCCGGAGCGGGGGAAAGGGGGGGGGGTAGGGGCAGTACCAGCTCCCATACAGTAACCTAAGTTGGATCCCCTAATGACAGTTCCTTCACCCGGGCCCAGTTAGGAGGGCCCGTCCCCCCGGGACACAGCAGGACAAGGGGCAAAATTCCCCGAAAACCCAAAAGGTTTTTGGCCTACTTGACAGCACTCTGCCACCCCATTTTGAAAATCCCCTGGACTACTGGGCACCAAAAATGGGGTGGGCCGGGAACTTGCCGAGTTTTGGCAGTGGAGAAGCTTTTGCCCGGGCCCGTAGTTTTGGAATTTAAGGCGGGTGTTCAGTGCGGCGGGGGCCCAACGTTACCCCCCAAGGGAACCCGTTGTCCACGGGAAATTTTTGAACGCTGACCTTTGGGCAAGTTTAAACAGGGGGTGGATCGGCCCATTTCCCAAAAAACCCCAAAAACCCAAAGGGGTCATTTTGGGTTCAAAAAACCTGCCCCGCCATAAATTTTATGCCGCCACCCCCCTTATGCCACAAATTGCTGATAGTTTCTCCCTCTGCCTTACCCCCCGTTTACCAGGGCTGGTATTGCCACCCCCCCTAAACTCCTGTTTATTGTGCCAAATCTATTTTCCCATGTGCTGGGCTGTTGCCGTGACATCCAACTTTTGTCCCTTGTCCACTCTGCGGCCTGGTACTGTTTTGCCACCTTTCCCGAATGTCATTTTTTGCCCCTCTCCCGAACCCCATGCTGTTTCTCCTGGGCATCCCCTCCACTCTGTCATTGTGCCACCAAAGCCTGCCCCCCAAAAAGCTGCTGCCCCCCGTGACCTCCGTCTCGTCATTGTGCCCGTTGTGGCCTAATTAAATAAATTTTTCCACCTGCAGAAAGTCAAATTTTGCCACTGTCTTTACCTCGTTCTGCTGCCGTGGCTGCTGCCGTCCCTCCACAGTTGGGCCAACCCCGTTTTTGGGCCAAACCCCGAATTTGTCATTGTGCCACTGTTGACCCTTCTGCTGCCGTGGCTGCTTTCCGTGCCCTCCACACTGTCATTGTGCCCCCTGTTGACCTTATTTGTGCTGGTTTCTCCGCCGTGCCCTCCCCAAAAAGTTCCATTGTTTTCCCCCTCTTTGGCCAATACTCCTTTTTTTCCAGCTCCAGAATTTGTCATTGTGCCACTGCCTACCTCTACTGCTGCCGCCGGGAAAACCCCCACTGTGTGATTGGGGCCAAATCTGTGCCCCAATACTGTTTTTTTCCCCCCCATAATGTCAATTTTGCCACTGTTGACCTTTATTTCCGCTTGCTGCCTGACCCCACCGGTATCATTGTTTCCACTCTGTGGGCCCAATACGTTTTGCCGCCCCTTTTTTTTCATTGTGGGGCCCTGCCGAAAATCATATGCTGCCCCCGTGACCCCACCCTGTGTGATTGGGGCCAAATCTGTGGCTTTTAATTTCTGTTTTTTACGCCCCCATAATGGCATTGGGGGGCACTGCCTGAAACCCCTTTCTGCTGCCCCGCCGGACCCCCCACGTTTGATTGGCACTCTGTGGCCTAAAATTGTTTTTCCAACCCCCCAGTTTCCATTGTGCCACTGTCTGAAACCCCTTAATGCTGCCGCCTTGGAAACCCCCACAATGTGTGATTTGCCACTCTGTGGCCTTTAAAAACTGTTTTTCCGCCTCCAGAATGTCATTGTGCCACTGCCGACCTCATGCTGCTGTGGCTGGCCCCCGTCACCTCCACACCTAAACACTAATGTTGCCACCCGAGCTCTCAGCTTGTTTTTTTTTTTCCCGCTTTCGCTAGCAAAAGAATTTATCAGGCCCAACATTCCCGTTGAGTTTTTTTGGGCAGTTTTGCCCCCTTTTTAATTTCCCAGGGGAAATTTTTAATGAAGCGATTCTAAGAGCGGGGGCAGTCATGTGCGTTTTCATAACCCAAAACAAAAAACATTTTATGAAGACCCAAAACCAAAACTCCCCCTGCATATTAAGCATGGCCCCAACGTTCTAACAGCACCCTGCGGCTTGGGCAGCCCGGAAATAGCTGTTTAAGTGGTTTCGTGCCGAAGTAATTCGGACCGAAACATTTTGTGGGAAAAAATTCGGCGAAGTGACCAAACCGAATTTTTGAAAAATTGGGCCCTCTCTAGTCCTTTCTTTTTTTAAAAGCTCTCGGGAACCAATGAAAGCTGGCCTCCGATTGGTTGCCAAGGGGCAACAAAAGCACTTTAAGCAGTAGACAGTTTTGATTAATGAGGCCCATTGACTTAGGCATCATCCAATATCATTAAGAATCTGCTTAGCAAAATATGTATTGCACTGGAGTTACCCTTCAAGTTGTTAAAAGGATCTGTCAAGTATTTGTGCATCTTCCAAGTGGGGAAGCTACCCAGTAAACCACCACTTTCCTACTTTGGCGATATAAACAGAAATATTTTTGCTGAAAACGTTTATATAGTGGGCTGATTTTCATTTTACTCCCCCCCAACGACAATAAACGAAAAAAGAAAAAAAAGTATTACAAAGACAAGTCAAAATAATCGAGAAACGTGCACAAAAAGCTCTGTCTTTCTTCACAGGGGGGGAGACAAGTGTTATATTAATTTTTCCCGGGGCCTTGTTTTGTATGTTTACTATAAACCAGGACACATGGTTTGAATCCACAGGCCTAGTCCATAGGCTCTTCTATTCAGTCAGTCACAATGTAAAACATAAAAACCTATCAGCAAGCACTAAAAGGGGGGCCCGTAAAAACAATTATTATGAACAAATTTTAAAAATTTGAATTTCTGCTACTTTTTGTATATGTGAAAATTTGAGGTTCTTTGCAGGTGTCTTCTCAGGTCCCAGCTACACTCTGATTAAGAACAGTCTGGTGGGTGGGTGGCATGCATGACCAAGATGGGCGCCACTCCCCAGAAAACAAACGGAAGGAAAAAAAAACGAGGAAAATGTTAAGTGAAATTTCCATCTGAACTGAGGTCACCTTGTAGTCGTTGGATGGGCCCTTAGGCTCGTTCCAAAGGCTTATTTGGGCGCTGATTGGAGCCGTACTGCGCACCCTAATTTTCACTGTATACGGCCCAATTGTCCCCGTAACTACAGTAATCCCCAGTTCTCAGAGAACAAAAGGGTTCCGTCCTCCTCCCGCCTGCGAAAATTCCGGGCGGGGAGAAAGTGACATGCCTTATTTACGGCGTGTATCGCCCTAGATAATGACTTTCTAGGGGCCGGGAGGTTTCCGGCCCCCCGCCCCCCACGTAATTGCGGGGCGAAATCAGTCCCCCCCAATTTTCGCCGGGAAAAAGCGGGGAAGAGGCCTTCATTTTGATCAAAAACGTGTACCAAGAACCTTAGATTTTCATGCATCCAAAAAGTAGCAGAAATGCATTTTGACATAGCACATACATATTTATTAAGTGTCTTGGCGTTAGTAGAGCGCTGCCAACATTTTTATATTTCCATTATTTGTGGCCATGTCAGCATGCACCTACATAGTTTTCTTTAGAAAAGGGTTTTGGATTGGAGGATCATTTTTTGTTTTATTAGACAATGTAAACCTATAGCATGAACAGAATTGCGTTAAGATGAATGTAGTGCGGCAAAATCTTTAACTTTGATTATAAGTTGTGTTCAGAGGTGTAACTAGAATCCATGGAGCACCACAGCAAAATGAGATGGATCTCACACATGACAGCAAACAAAAGGCATAAATACTACTGTCAAACATAAATGAATCCAAAAAGTTGTTCTAGACAGTAAAAAGCCACGAACTTGTTTCACCCTGCAAAAATATAGAATGTTCATGGACCGAAGAGGACTCATGGGCCCCATATGTTCATCAATGTCCACATTACGTTATGGGAACTAGATTACCAAGAAGTAGTGCCCATACGTCATATTGAATACCTCTTTCAATATGAAGGAAAATAAAAATTACAAAAGTACATTACTGTTCCGGTTTTCTTTCAGAGTCTGAAGTTCTCATCTCCATAGAAGCATTTGTAGGTTACTTATCACCTCTCCCTGCTCTAGCAGCCCTTTCCAGAAGAGTGACATCACTTCCTACCGTGTCTTATCAGCATCATGGGAGCATGCATCTTTCATACTGACAAACGTTAATCCTTTAGAACACTAACCTTGTGCCTCGGGAATTAACTACCCAGTTGAAAATTCTGTCATTCTAGTCTCTAGCTGTATTAGCATTCCTGGTCTCTCATGGCAGGGAGAGGGCCATTCTAGTGCTAAGTACAGAGATACTCCACTTAGCCTCTTCCTGTTCTGCAAAAGTGCAAGGGATCAAGATAAATTTGGCACCTAGGTTATTTACAAAGAACATGCAGGTAATGCTGCAGATTGACAAATGCCATAGGTCAAAAAGAGGTGTTCCATTTGGAGAGGGGGGCGGGCGGTGGCGACACACACCGCTACCTTGTTTACGAACTTTAAAAGATTTTAAGCAGAAAAGATCTGCTGTATGTTGAACTACCTATAGTGCCTAAGCCATAATTTGAAGGTCCGAGACCCAAATGTAAGAGTCACCCACAGCCCATATACCATTTATAGCACTGGTGTCTAAAAAAGCAGGGCCTTGGTGTTTCACAAGATCAGACTGCCCAACGCACCCGCTACAAGATATTACTACTCTGGAAAGCAGTCAATGGAAACATCAGCTGTTTAATGTACGAGACAAATTATCAGCAATACATTAGCTCGTATCTGAAAGCAACGTCCTTTCATTTACAGTTCAGAAATCTACTTTGTTTCCTGGCCACCTAGTGGGTAAAACAAGCAATACATTCATACACATTCTGAATTAGAAACATCTGTAACATTGTCCAAAGCTTATGAATCATCTGAAAGGAAGAGCTAACAAAGAAAAAAAAAAAAAGATGGTGAATAAGTGATGAATTTTTGCAGCCAAGCATTATTCTTTGTGGGCTAGTCTCATTTAAAACAGAGGATATTCGACTTAAGTAGAGAGTTGGAGATGCATCATTTAGGAAGCTGATGTTATTGGAGTGAAACCTGAAAAAAATACATCCTATGTCTGGCACCCATGTTAATAAAGGAGAGGTTTCAGGAACGCACAGCAAGAGACTGGGAGTCAAATGGTCATGAATTTTCAACAGCATTTTACTGCAATGAAAACACTAAGGCAAAAACAAGGAGTACAAAAGCAGACAGTGTCAAAGAAGAACGAGGTGGAAGGAAAAAAAAGGAAACATTTCAAAAAAGTCTCTTACCTTCTGAAATAAGTTTTCACCACTTTTGCCTTTTCCTTCTGCTGCTGCTGTAAAACAAAAAAAAAAAAAAAAAAAAAAACAGCCATGTAAGTATGATATACACAAATGGTCAAGTAACTTGGTTAGTAGCACTGAGAACAAGCAAGTGGGCACTCTAAAGTGAGTAGGGCAGCAGATCTTGGCGGATCCACTGATCTCATTGCAGTCCTAAGTAACGGTAAAATTTAACTCCTCTATAAGCAAGCATCCTCTTGCTAAATACTACAGTAAAAATCAGTGAAAGAACACTTTTCTAGAGCCCAACATAATCTGCTCTTAAAAAAGATAGCTTCATCAGGTGCGGAGCATGTCGGACTCTGGAGAAGTCAAATGGGGATCTTACAAAAACCTGAAACCTCCTGTAAGAATTTGGGTGGTAAGACCAATTCCAATGTGGACAATCACATTTTCCAGGAGTTTCTTGTCATCTACTTGGATTTTAAGGTATTTGTGGTTTGCACTTGACAGTTCAAGGACAAGTAGGTTTTGCCATTTTTTGTTGAATATATATATATAATATATATATATATATATATATTATATATATATATATATATATATATATATATATTATATAATATCACATTACATTATAATATAATAACATATATATACATACACACATACATACACACACACACACGGAAGGGGAAAAACCAGTAGGGTAACCAATCCCTTTATATTTTTTCCTGGACAAAAGTAGGAAATGGCCGGGTTAAGGTTCAGATTCATAGAAAGCTTCTATTCAGAGTAGTTCGGGATGCATACAAATTATTTTCTGACAATAATCCAAGTGATTTTAATAGGCATGAGGTATTTTCTATCAGCTGTATAAAATGGAGGTTACATCTCCAGAAGCAATGCTTAAACGGGCTACATCAAGAGGATACCAAAAAGGAAAATCACACGATCATTCCATTTTTGATTGGACACACTCATTGATTGCCGTGTTCTCCAAAAGCAAAACCCTATGCAAAAACTGTATACAAGCGGAAGATACCAGATGTGATTTTGATCGGAGCAACCTGACCAGAGCCCAAACAGTCATCATTCAACAATTGGATCAATGGATCTCCAAGATGTCCGGTCTCTGGGGGTATTCATGGTATGCAGTGATTGACAACTATGAAAAGTGGTTCAAGGAAACAAACCGTGAATGGTCACATGATTATTGGGGCTCAAGTCTCATGGATACTTGTCGGAGTGAAGGCTAGCCAATCTGCTTGAATCCCACTGAAGTGCTACTGTGACAAAATTACATAAGCATTTAAAAGGGTTTTCCCTGACTTAACTATGGGCTAATGCTCAAATGCTGTAAGATTAGACCATTACCAACATACTGTCAGCAACATGAATCTCTGTAAGAACATTTTTAAAGTGTTTCCATGCAGATTTCAACACCACGAATCACTGCATGATTTTTTTGGTCGCTGTACATTTTAAATCCATAAAAAGAGACTGTTTGATGTGGAATTGCATTGGATTCTGTATTGGACAGCCTAAATGTGACTCAGCCCCACTGAAACCAAACTGAAATTACTATCACAAATTCATGGCAAAATCTAATGTAAAAAACATACCCTATGCCAGTCTCAAGTCATATGAACCTGATCCTCATGTTTAGCTCTCACTTGTGTGGATTGCTGTACCCTGAACACATGGTTATGGACTCTGAGCCTGAAATACAGGGCATCATAGGCAGCTGTAGATGGAAGTACTGTGAGAAGGAAGAAAAGCAATAGGAATGATGTATATCATTATACACATCTACACACAGCCAAGTGACATTATTCGACTATCAAGTGCAAGGGAGGACCACCCCCACTACAGTGAAGCCGCTCACTGGCAAAACGAAGCAGGGGGCTACCAGATATGGGTCCAGAATAGTTAATTGGACCTTATTCCAAATGCAGCTTTAAATTTCCACAGCAATGTTGGAATTGGACCTCGACTCATTGGAGAAGAAACCCTTCACCAATTTAATAATGTTTTCAGTTTCAAAGAAAAAATACAAAGTAAATGTGTCAGGCAAGAACCAGAACAAAAAACATCTTTCCATCATCACTGGAACACAAACTAGTGGTGACAATTTTCTGGTCGGGGATTTTATAGGCCCACTCACCCATGTGGAAGGCAGCCTCAACCAATTCAGGTACGGTCCAACCTTGTACATCAATTACATCCATACATGTCAATGGTCTTTCCTGGGATGGATGAAACCTTACAGCAGGACAATGCAACATGCCACACACCCCTAGAAAGTATCTGACAGTGGTTGGTTTAACATAACCAAGACTTCCAAGTACTACTGTGGCCTCTGATATCCCAGGCTCGAACCTCATTGATGGTCATGCTTGCTCTATAAATCTTCTCCCATGCACCCTTCAGCAGCTGTAGGATACATAGCAGTCACCGTGGAATATCCCTAAGACCCCTGAAGCAGCCCTTCTATTTATGTTTGAGGTCTCGGTCCAAGTTTACAAATTAAAAAGTGCTAATTAGACACCTTTTACAGGCAGATAAAACGCATTCCTAGACACTGGCAATCACACGATCCCCCATGATTTGAAGAATGGTTTGCTGAAGTGACACATTATATGGAAGAGTTGTTGGCCACCACTCAAGATAAAGCTTACGCCAAGGCTGTGGAGTCGGAGTCGTCATAAAATGGACAGACTCCGACAATATAAGTTGGTCCAGTTAGTTCGATGCAGTGCAAAGAGCAAGAGGAATTGGGTCCGGCCAGTGCTATTGCTCCCATATCTTCAGCCTCATTACATGAGGAGTGTAATTAATAAGGTGCTGCCCCAGAGGAAAAGATTTCGCTCCATGGCAAACAGATTTCAGCAAAATTTTTCACCTGCTTTCAGAGTATAAGAGTTCAACCATTCATCTAAACTGACTGTGGCTGAGGCAATTCCTTTATACCCTGACATTGTTAGAGATGTTGCCCCTGTGGTCACCGCTTTGCCCCCAACCCAAGTTAGTGTAGAGAGGCCATTCTCTAGCCTGGAAATAATTAGATCAGATGTGAGGTAGTCTATGCAGGATCTGATGGAGGCAATACTATTTCTCAGAACAAATTCAGGGACTCCACAAATGTTCCTGTAGTGTTTTGCATATTAACAGTTTTTTTGTGTGTTCTAAAGTCATATCCAATAAATATATTTTACACTGACAAGCAAAATGGTAACAATGTTTTGAACTTGAGACTTTCAGGCTCCATATCTCACCATCCACTACAGATTTGTACATGAGGCTACTGTAATGTTATATACAGTCATCTTACCTATCTTATACATAAATGTGACTTACAAGTATTTAGCATCTGCTTAGTTATGCAGATTCTTTCCTGTAACTGCATTGTTACCGTTTTGCTCCTCAAAATCAAAATGTTAATTTGTATTATTTTGTTAGTATTTGGGAAATCCATCTTTGGTTTGCAATACTGCCCGAATCCTTCTGGGCTCTGGATCAGATTCAAGCATATCTTGACCAAAATCTGATCCCAGGTCTCTTCTACACATTCCCAATGTTGGTGCAGACTGGACTTGGATACAAACACAGCTTTTTCGTCAACTCCACCCAGAATTGTTCAAAAGATCAAAACATTGTTACCCTTTTGCTTGTCCGTGTCTGTTCTACCTAAATAGCTTGATTATTGTATCAGAAGGTGATAAACAGCCTAATGTTACCATTTTACTACAGTAAAGTTATCACTTAAACATGTGCCATGTATGAGGGAGCCAGGAGTTGGAGCTTTGGCTTGCCAACTCCACAGCCCTGGCTTACGCTTTGAACACTGCCTGGGCACCTTGGTTGCAATTTGCGGCATCCTCCACCTTGCGCTCCTTAACCATCTGATACATTCGAGAACAGAATGAAACGTGCGCCCTGACCTGGGTTTCTAACTCTGCCCTTTCTCCCCCTTTTTTTACCCCCTGGTTTGTTTTCATATGGGTTTGGATAGCCCCTACCTATTTAAATGAGCATACTGACTAAAGATTTGCGACAGGTTTTAAATTATTTTCCTCATAAGTTCTGTCACAAAATGTTTGTGGTTACCTTTTATATGTAGCCTTTTTATTTTTACAGTCAATTGATTGTTTCTCTATGGCCTATTTCCTCTAGTTGTTCCCCTTATTATGTATAATGTTTTTTTTTACTTGATACCTGTATATCTTTTTTAACATTTGAGATATTCAATAAAGCTTTTGAAGCAGTCACTATGGCTCCATATATCGGACACAACTTAAGACCTTACCAAGTCACTCCCAACCGGTCTAGCTGCGGTCCGTGCTGCACACGACGGTTACTCTAGTTATTTAGCTAATGCTCATAATAACGTTACTCAAGAGTATTTCTATAGATTTACCAGCAAGGCTCTTGTGAGGTTCACGTACATAGGGTTTAGAAGTGTTTCTTTGCACGACAAAGACATTTAATAAGTGGTTTTTATATTCTAGCTGACAAGTGCATGTGACAAACATAATTATACTGCTAAAATGTGAAATCCGAGTTAGAATATCATGTTAAAACAGTCAGTGAACACCATTACTTCACTTAATTTGATTGCAGCCTATGTCTGTGTCCACAAAGAGCAATGAAGAAAACCTTTCAGAAAAGGTCTCTTTCCTCGTCAGTGCTAGGAACCAACCAAGAGAAAGCAGAAACACTGCCATGAAAAAAAAGATGTCCAAGAGCACATAATAAAGCCACAGACTTGTAGCAAAAATTCATCATTGGGTTGGTAAATAACAAAACTACAACCATACCACCTATTGGATTTCTTTGGTACTATAAACTTCCTTAGACATCTACTTGGCTCTTTGTAAACTCACTTTTAAAAATAAATGTATTCGGCTTTATTGGAACTTTCATCCAAATATTCCTTCAGTACGCCATATATGCTTTCGGTGTTATTCATTGCAAGAACTATTGAATTACTGGTGTGCTCCAATAAAAATATCTACTGTTGTGAACAGGTGTTAACCATTAACGTTAGTGATACTCTAGTTGACTTTCTTAATTACAAAAGAAAGCATGTGTAGAGGTGGATTTCATCACATGGACTGCAAAATGGGCCTTATCCACTTTTTGGATCATCAAAAGATTTTTCGTTATAAACCAGTTATGTTAGATCTTGGCAATATAGGTAAAGTGACTAAACATAAGGCATGCCCTAACTATAGCAAGGCCTTCTGGACACAGCTAAACTGCTCTATTCAATAGAAGTGTTACACAAACCCATAATACATCTTTAGTGGACCATACCACTAGTCCTTTTCTTTCAATGTCATGAAAGCTTTTTCTGTTGAATTTCTATGTAATCAGACAAAACATTATACAATACTCCATCAGCTGTTTTACAGAGATCCAGTTCTCCATCGGCACGGCTTCTAAGAGAACGTCTTTGCAGAATACTGGCATAAAGAGAGCACATCTAGTGCCATTGACTACTTGGAACAAAGCCATAGACCGTGTGTCACCTTACAGGATATGTGTGCACCGGCTTGCTGCTATGTGCAGAATCACTTCTAGACCCAAAGCCAAGAGTTCTATATTAAAGCAAGGTAAGTATTTGTTCACGTTAACACACAAGATAACTACTATATTCTTTACAGTATAATTAAACTGACTTAAAAGGGAATGGGTCATCAAAAAATGACTTCTTGTTTAATTCACATTTTTATGTTAAATCACATCTGTTAGGAATTTTTGGTTAAATTTTTTTTTTTTTTTATTTCCAGATCCTGCAGTTTCCAGTTTGGCCACTAAGCCTAATAGTCTGACACTTCCTGTTCTGTAGAGGGAGATTTTCAGTGTCTGCTCATTACCAGTAAAAGCAAGGTCAAACTGAAAGGATACATCAATGTGTATAGATAACACAGAATCTACCAGTCACAAGAGGAGATAGTCACAGTTTGCCCTCTCACCTCCCTGCACACTGATTTCTTTCCAGGTCACACAGCATGACTAGAGAAAACTCTCCTATAGAAATCTATGGGACAGAATCAGTCTTAAGGCTCCTATGTGCATGAAGCTACTGTAAAGTGTATCTGACTGCTGTTAAAGCAGTGCAAGCAAGGTGGTCTTCCCCACAATCTTATATAGACTGAATTGTGAAATTTACAATCAAAACATAAAAATGGCTAAGAGGAAAAGAATATGGATCAGGGTCTTAAGTAAAAAAAATAAATAAATATTTGCGACAGTTTCCCTTTAAAGGGGTTGTCTCACTACATCGATTTATCTTACCTCAGTCCCATTTTCTTTTAATTCAGGGGCATGTTAGCTGGTCTGCGTGATGAGCTGCTGAAAAACACCCGGGCGTACTACAAAACAACCAGCACGGGCCTATCAGGAGATTGAAAAAGGTCCCGTACTTTTGCGACAAGGAGCTGATCGCCCCAAAAAAGGGGACTCATAATAGGCGGACCTGTTTTAATGGACACATATTGGAAAGTGACTTGTTTTTACAAGATCTTTAACATAAAAAGCAATCCTTGTAGTGAGAACCTCTTTAACTGCCCTACTGGCCAGTCACTAAACTATCTTTCCGACATCATATGGTCATATTCAGCATACCAATTACTTCATTACTCAGTTAGGCAGTGTGGCTCCCAATTCTATACCAATATGACATGACATTTGGCCATAACCAGTCTTCAGGAGTAAATCGGAGATACAACATAATATATCAGAGCCGCATTATACGTCTGAGAATGCCAACTTCACTGCCTTACGTGTAGCTGAGCAGTAATACCAGAAACTGCCCCACGGTCAAGAGAGGTGCCATTCTAGGAACAAAGTTCCCATGGACGAATTTAAATGTGCACCTCAGGCAATGTCCTCTGCATCAGCAGAAGATCATAGAGGCGATTCAATCTCTGTACATGCTTTTTCTAGCTTATTTTATACAAGTCTCTAAATCCATGGTAAAATCATAATCCAGTTAGTCTCATGTTAGTAAATGGAAAAAGACAGTTGCTGTTCACATAGTTTAGCATGTTAATGGTTAACAGCCCAAGTTACTCATTGACTGGGCAAGTTTCTGGGGGACCTGAAATGATTAGATCACCCATTAACCTAAACCTCTGAGTAATGAAAGCTGACTAAGAATTTAACATTTTTAAAATATTTTAACCTTTTTTTAGCCCCATGCAAAACGGTCGATCAAGTAGATTTACATACCCAGGAATCCACCGCTAGGAATGATTACAGCTGTGGAAATTAAACCCAACTATATACGTACGTATGTATGTACGTACGTACGTACGTACGTACGTACGTATGTATGTATGTATGTATAATATATATATATATATTATATACACATACATACACACACATATAATCACCATACATACATACATACACACAGCTATGCTAGCCACAAATTATATATCGTTTTGATTACACGTAGACTAAGAACCAGATTAGAAAGAGGAGCCATCACTAAATTCAAGCTATAATATCACAAGTGTCAGGGATATTGTAAACTACAATATCCATGATATGCAGACTGTAAGATTGATTATGAGGAACAGAGGTAGCTTTGGCAAGATGTTGCCTTTAGAGTCCAGAACAACCATATACCATACAGTGGCATATGTCAAAAGATTTCCTTGGTGTATATGTCGAATAAAGAGGAGAACATACGCAGACAAATTTTAAAAAATACCCAAGTTGCGCCAACCCTTTTAGTTTTTTTTTTTTTACATTTATGTTCCCCTCGAATCTCAGTCTGTAATTTAAATTCCTGATATCTTTGGTAAGAAATTGTATCTCCCTTTAGCCAACCAATTTTTGCTTTGAAACCGATGAGGGAAACAAAAAAAACCATAAATGCTGTCCCCGATGGACCTTTTGGGGGTAGAGCCATTGGTGTCCTTTTGGAAGAGCATTTTGTATACTTTAGTTCCTTATAATTTCACTCTGCAGCAGAACTGGCTATGCGTTTCCACTGGTGGACACAAGTCATGCTGCAAGCTTTGTTGTGGCTGCTGTTCACTAGCTAGATCAAACCTTTATTGCATGCAGAACACTCGGGAAAACACCATCAAATTTGCGGGGGGGTTTTGGGGGGAAATTTTTAATCAGGTTTTTAGATGTGAAAAGTTTTAAAACAAAAAAAAAAAAAAAAAAAATATTCTATTCAGTCAGTTTAAACTGCAGAAGATTGCACAAACATTTAATGCATATTCTGTGGACATACAATAAGGGCGCATCCCCACGGCAAAGGACAAAACGGGGTCTTTTTATGCGCCGGTATTTTTTCCCTTTACGGGTGCCCCCCCGGGGAGGGGGCTTTTCCCACGATGAGCCCGTGCGGGGGATTGCTGCACGGGGTTTTCATAAGCCCGTTTTTCATTTGGGGGTGGGTTTTTCAGGGGCTCTGCAAAAAACCCCCCTGAAAAAAGGCCCAAAAAACCCCTGCAGTGGGGACTCCTTTTAAAAATTTAGGCCGGTGAAGGGTCAAGAAGGTAAGTGAACATTTGGTTGGTCATTCTATACAAGGTCCCCCTCCATTTTAATGTTCACCCCTGTGACCTTTTCAGGGGGGGGAGGAGTTTATCGTAAAAGGGACAAACCCCTTTAAATACTCTTCCAGATGCCCGTTAAGGGAATATGAACATAAACTGCCAATGTAAAAGAGTTTAGTTTTATTATGTAAGCTTGGCTCGAAGTTTCCCAGAGAAACGAAATGCCCAGGCCACACACAAAAGGTTAGTGTTTTATAAGCCTGAAATGTATGCCATGCCAAGGAAAAAGCAGAAAAATATGAATTTATTGCAGATTAAGTCACCCCCATAACATAAAACAGGTTTGACTGGAAAAGGGGAAAAAAAATGCAGAGATCAAGCAAACCCAAGTTAACAGCCATCTGAGTCTTCAACAACATGCTGTGGGGTTTTTTGGCGTTTGGTATATAATAAAATAAAAAAAAGACCATACTGTAGTGGCCCATGGAAGAGTTAAAAGTGATTCCTCCCCTCCCCCCCGCCCATTACCTTTACCAGAGCTTCAACTAAGGAAAATCTCATACAACTATTGGTGAAGGACATGAAGCACATTACGGTTTGCCTACCTTGCCTCAAAGCCGATGCATTAACAAAATTGAAATAATTGAGTTCTGTTTTCATGGAATTATGTTAGTTCATATTGAATGCTTCCAACATATCTCATAATACAAAAATGAGGATGTGCACTAACCATCATCAGGATTTTCAGCCTCCAATTCCCAATGTGTAAACATCTTAGCCCACGATCCCTGGCCAAACAAATAGAATTTGGGGTACGGGGGGTGTGATGAACACAGCTCTTTCATTGGCTCAAAATTCCATGCCTTGCTATAAGTAGTAGTAAATGGAAAGTGAAAGATGCCTGCACAGTGGGACAGTGCTAGACAAGGGCAAGAACGTGATCTACTAGGCATTTCTAGGGTTTTTAATAGAAGTGTCCCTGCAAAAATAAAAAAAAGGTTTTGTTTTCACATATTGACAAGCAATATACAACTATTATACAAATTTTTTAACCCATTATCGCAGCCAGTTGACTTTACAGACCCATTTTTCAAATCTGACATGCATCAAAAAGTTATTCCCACACAAAGACACTTCCATGTGATCTAGATACTTTTAAATTTTTAATGACACCTTGTGCTTTAAGTTAGTAATAAGTGTTGGTCCATACAATCCTTATTTACTTGTGAAAAATATAAAAAAGTCGTGAAGAGGTTGAAAACTTTGCCAAACGTTAACATTTTTTCTGCGTGTCAGACAATGCCACACAAAATAGTGGTATCTACTAGCATCTACCAAATATCTACTGTATATTGGCATTTTTAAAAAAAGGTCTTCAACAACAATAAGGGGATTGAAAATGGTCTTGAAAGTTTTGAAAAGTTGCTACTAAAATTCAGAACATAGAATTTTTTTAAGGACCAGTCCAGTTGTAACTGGACCTTGAGGAGTCTGTATTAGATACCTGTACAGAATACGCCATCCAAGAAAATGCATCTCTTAAATTATTCAAAACAGCATTTAGGAAGTTTATTAGCCCTCTACATAATTCCCAAAAATTAAAGCCATGTAGAAGCAGAATTTCAAAAATTCACTTTTTGCAGATTTTTATCCAGTATTCACTGAAACACTAAACATTACCAAGAAAATGCAACACCATTTTGATGCCCCCCCCCCCCCCAAATTTTAAAAATTTTTAGGGTATCGCAGAGTGGGGCTAGAGTGCATTTGACCAACCCCAACCTCAAAAGGAACAGCATCTACGGGCTTTGGGGGCTAATTTTTATTTAAATTTTTTTGGGGCCATTTCAGGCCAATATCGGGAAAAGGTGTGTTTTTTTTAAAACTGCTGCCAAAGTATAGAAGCATAAAGGGGCTGTTAAAAGGGGGTGGTGGGAATCAAAACCTGTTGGGACAATCTCACTGGCCTACCTAATTTTCATGGTTTCTAGGGAGAGTTCTAAGGGGTACTACTGCCAGGGCACCCCTTTCAGGGGGGGTGCTCTGCACCACCAATTGGATTAATGGGGGAACACTCTTCCCATCTCAAAATTTTTCCCCACCTAAAATAGGTGCATCTGAAAGTAAAAAAAAACCGAAAATTTTTGAATTTCTCTTTTAAAAGTATATCAAACGAGCTGGCCCGTTTACCAGTTTTTTTATCTCACAAGGGTGTTTCGGCCATCTGCAAACTTTCTTTACCCACCATTATAGACCGCATATAATTTGGTTGTTTATTACCCCTAAAAAAAAACTTTCGGAAAAAAAGACCCTATAAAAAATATTCATGGTGGCTATATTTGCCACAGTATTTCACAACATTTATCTTCCGGCTGTGAAAATAATTTTTTTTCCCGATTCCTTTGAAAATTTAAAACCTTTCAGCAAAAAACAAAATTGGGGGGGAAAGAGTGGAGGGGAGGGTGGGTTGGGGGGGGGAAAAACTACACCCAAAAAATTTCGCAAGTTCCTTCAAATTTTGGCAATGCCCCATATGTGGGGGAAACTCTTTTTTGGGCACATGGCAGGGCAACAAAGGGAATGTTTTTTTGGTTTTTTCACACAGATTTTAGTGGGTACCATGTCGCATTTGCAAAGTCTCCAAAGTATAAGAACGAGTGAAACCTTCCAGAAGTCAGTCAAATTTTGATTCAAGACCGCTTAGGGCACTCAAAAGGTTATACTGTGCATTGAGCCCATAGGCCCCACTTTTTTGCATTCGGCTGGGAAAGTTTTTTGGGCTTAATTTTTACAGCATTTGCCGTGCGGTATAAATGACCTGATAATTTTACTAGGGTACGGGTCGGTACAATTACTATGAGATAAGTTTTACACAATAGAAATGTTTGTAAAAATGGTGTTTTTCTATCATCCTATTCTGACAGCCATAACTTATTTTTCTGTATACAAAGCTTTACAAAAGCTTGTTTTTTGCAGGATGAGCTGATGTTTTCATTGATACCATTTTGGGATTCATATGAGAGATTGCTTTTTAATCAAGGTTTTTGAGCAAAGAACAAAACCATCAACCGGGGATGTCTTTTCGGGAGTCACCGTTAGATAAATCATGTTAAATTACTCACAGGTCGATACATTACAGGGGCACCCAAATAATTTTACTGCTTTTTTCACAACCCCTCCCCATCTTCCCCCCTTTGCTCCGCGATGACCACAGCAGCTGAGGGATTTATTTTTTAAATTTTTTCTAAGTACATTTTCCCCCCCCCCCCCCAACTTTCCCCCTGGACCAAATACTTCTTGACCAGAAAAACTAATTTTTTCATCAGCAATTACACGATAACGGATCCCCCTCCCTTTCCTACCTAGTGCAGGAAAAGATCACCCTATTTTCCTTTTAATGTTTGCTCTGCCCCTAAAATTTCCTCATCAACCCCTTTGGGCAGAACAGAGCAGTTATGTCATCTCTATATAATCCCATTACAAATTAGCAGGAAAGCAAGAACACTGAAGTCAATCATCCCCCTTTCCCAAAAAAAAAAGTTCTCACAGCAAAGAATATTTTATAGGGAATTTTTAATTACTTGGAAACTAAAAAAACAAATTTTTGCCAAAAATTTTTTCTAAGAATTTTTGGTTTTAAACAAATATCTCCGAGGCAGTGCCCTTTTTAAAAAGAAACTTTAAATTTGTATCTTTTTGGGGTTTCCCAAAAAGGGAAAGGGAAAAGGAAAACCTAAAAAATGTTTGGTAACGCCGCACAAAAACCTAAAAAAAAAAAACACAAGCTCCAATTTCACTCCAGGCTTTAAATTAAAAAGCTACTAGAATGACTCCACCAAATGCCATCTCCCAAAAAAAAAAAAACAAAAACCTTTTTTTGGGGGAGCAAAAAATAAAAACCCAAAAAAAAACAAAAACACGCGAGTTTTTTGGGGAAAACTCAACAATGTTAAAAAATGTACAAAATTACCCAATACATGAAATTTCATGTTATCTTTAATTACACACCTTCATTTCCCCCTTAACCCTTTTTGAAAAACAACTCTTTATTTTGGGGGGTTTGCCAGAAAAATCGGGGCCCTCTCGGGGAATAAATATACGGGTTTTTCAAGTACACACATTATCGCCCACCCCTATAAATTTGCCCGCAATCGCCTGTACTCTCCCATACCCTCCTACAAAAAAGGTTTTAAATTCCCAATTATGTTCTAGGGAAATTTTCAAAAAAGTTCCACAGCTGCGGTACAAAATCCAAAAAAAAGGAATCCCTTTCCTTAAACCCCTAAAACAAGCAAGTCAATTTCCCAAAAAAAAACACGAGCATGGTGGTTTTTTAAAACTGAAGATGGGCAAACAGTAATCGACCATTTAAATGTAACACTTTCAGATATGCCGACTTCCACAACCTTTCGCATAACCTTTGCATTCTAGATCCAATAATTACCAAATTAATAGACGCAAAAATAAGTTTGCAAGGCTGCATGTGTTTCTACTTACTTTTATTCCTTTCAAAGCAAAAGCAAAAAATCAAATTTATTCCCTCCCCCCCTTTCATAACATTGCCAAAAAAGGGGGTGCAGGAAAAGACATTCTTTCTTTAAATTTTTTTGTTGTTTTTTTTTTTCCTTTTTTTTAGGCCGGGTTTTTTTAAAAATTTTTTTTCCCTAAAAACAAAAACAAAAAACCATTCAAAAAAGTTTTTTAACTTTAAGATTTCTGAAGACTTCCAGTTACTATGCAGCTGATTAGGAAGCAAAGCAGCACCCCAGGTTACCAAAACGTCACATCAAATGGGAAACCCGACTTTCCTGCAGGGGGATTTTAAACCCAGGTTGGGGGGAGGAGGGGAAAAAAGAACCCCACAAGTTTTACTATATAGGCTACACAATTTGTAGTACTACAGAAATATTTGCTTTGGTAACAATACAACAACTAAAAATGGTATAGCTGAAAGCAGAATAAGTTAAGGTGAACTTTGTAATCGTGAAATTTAACAAAAAAAATAAAAAAGGAACATTACTTAAAAAAGACACGGCCATACTCAACGCCCAAAAACATTGAGTCTCAAAAATTTGGGGCCCTGACTTTTTGCGGCTTCCCTTTAAATTAGACAACCAATACCTCTTTTCAAATTTGAAATTTTTCCAGTTTGCATTTTTTGTCCTGACGGGGGAGCGATGGGGAGGGGGGGGGGGGGGGGGGGGTCATTTTTTGTGCTGGACACTTGCTATAGGGTTGGATAAATTTGTTTGGGGACGAGCAGGTGTACTATACTTTAACAGAATATCCAAAAGGCCTTATTTGAAACCCTTTTAGAATGCTATCCCCCCCTTCATTGGGGTATTTTTTTTCACAGCCTAATTTTTTGTTGTGGTTTTTTCGCATCGGGTGTAACGGTTAACCAAATGCATTTTTTTTGCTAGGCACTGCCCAAGGGGGTGGGTGTGTAGCAATAGTTCTTTACCAGCTGCACCGAAAAATAATCCAAATACATTGAGCTTGAGAAAAAAGTGCAATATCCCAAAAAATTGGGGGGGAAGTTACCCAAAACATGATATTTTTTTCCCCTCAATTAATGTACAACAGGTCACAAAAAAACAAGCCCCAATAATTAAAGTAAACAAAAGATATGGCCCTACCCTTTTTTTAGGAAAAAAATAAAACTAACATATAAAAAAAAACCCTTACCACAACAAAAATATGACGCATCGAAGTGGTTAACCCCCGACATACGTGAGATGTAAAAAACCCCAAAAATACCCTGGAATACAATAACATTGTACACAATTCTGCAATACTATCAAATACATCATCTATTAGGAATGCAGCACAAACAATAAGACCACTTTGAAAAGCCACAAGAACGCACAGCTTGCATTCCATTATGGGATGCCAGACAATCATCCACAGAAGGAAGAACACATTAACACTATACAATATCCAATGCATCAATAAAATGGTCTGACAAAGCCAAAAACAATCAATAACAGAGATTAGCAAATCACTTTGCCCATTTACTCCCTTACTGTTGAATCTGCAGACTACAAAACATTGGTGAAGTAACCACAGCAGGTCTGACTGCTGGTACCCCGACAATTCACTAAATCAACATCTTCCCTGCAGAGCTTGGTTTCTAGCTACTCACTAAGCAGGTAACTCGGGTTCCATAGCCAGGGCCGCCGTACAGGGGGTACAACCCATACTCTTGTACGGGGCCCGGGAAATAAAGCCCGCTCAAACAGGGCCCCCTATTTCACAATCCATGAGCACGGCTGTACTGTCGGCAGGACAGGGGCGGGGGGGGGGTAGGGGGCCCCCGGCCCCCCGGCCCCCGCACGCTGCCCCCCACTACGAAAGGCCCCGGGGGGACCGGGCGTTCTGGACTCTGGGGGGCCCGCGCTCTCGCTCACAGCGCTGTCTCCAAAATTTTTTTACTTACATGCCTGCCTGCACGCTGCCGCTGTAACCGGAGCCGGCCCCTCCTCTGTCTGTGGGCGGGATGCGGAATTTGAATCTGTGAAGCCCCGCCGCTCGGGAACGGAGCCTCACAAATTCAAATTGTTCTGCATCTCGCCGCTGGGCACACAGCGGCTACGGCGGAGACAGAGAGGAGGTCGCATCCCGACTCCGGCTACAGTCAGCGTGCAGGCAGGCATGCAAGTAAAGAATTCTGGAGCGCAGGCAGCTGTGTCAGGAGCCGGCACCTCCTCTCTCCGCAGTAGCGGTGCCGCCCTGGCTACCCCGTCGCCATCTAGCCTGGCAGCCATAATGACTGTGCCCCCCCCATATTCCTCCCAGCTGTATGTGTGGTGGGGGGCCCCCTTTGCCCACCAAATCCCCCAGGCTGTTTGTTGGGGCCCCCCCTGGCCCCCCAAATCCCCCAGGCGGTGTGTTGGGGTCCCCCCTTTGCCCACCAAATCCCCCTGGCTGTGTGTGCGTGTGTGGGCCTCCTGCTCCCTGTGTGTGGGGGAGGAAAGGGCCTTCTCATGTACCCACATGGCCCGGGAGTAGAAGGGGGGCCAGGGTCCCCCACCACACAGCCTGGGGGATTTGGGTCAGCCCAGACACTTCAGCTGTACAGAACGCTTTTGCTACTAAAGTCTATGGGATCTGTTCAGTTGTTTTTTTCAGCAGTTTTATAATAAGCTCAAAAAAAACTAAATGTGCGCAGTGGAGACATAGCCTAAGTGACAGGAAATATGTTATGAAAACACACATTAACTAAAAAAAAAAAAAAAAAAAAAAAGCTGAATGCAAGCTAGTGCCTACAAGTTTCAGCTACTCCAAGCAGGTTCTGTTACAGGATCCATGACGGATATCTGGGCACTATGTAACAAGTGTGAACAAGAGCTAAGGCTGCGTTCTCACGGCACAGGACAAATACCGGTCTGTTTACCCGGCTGGTATTTGTCCTGTTGTGCGGCCATCCCCACGGCCTTGAGCGGAGAACAGCCATCCCTGTTCACATTGAGATGCACAGAGTCCGTCCGGAAACCGGACGGAAGATTGTGCATGTTCAATGTTTTGCGGCCGGACCGGAAAAACCGCCCGACGGAAAACCCATGTAGTAGCTCAGGTTTTCCATAGAGCACCATTGTGCTAGTTTTCGGCTGGGTTTTCAGGTGGTCTGAAAAACCGCAAACCGGCTGAAAAACCGGCCGAAAACCCGTGCCGTGGGGACATGCCCTAAGGCTTGATGGTCTTTAAAATGAGACAAATCTGTAAATGCCATCACTCGGCAACAATGTTCCTCAATGGGTCATGGAGACATGGTTCTCTTCCACCAGCAAAGGCCATAATGATGGAAGTTCCTATCACATCCAACTTCTTGATCATTCTTTGATGCTCTACGTAAAAGGGGCCTTACCTAGAAGTATTTACGAATTCAAGGATGAGATGATTGTGTTCAGTCAAAGGTAGTCTATGTATGACTGTTCTGCTTCATAGGACACAATGAAAACAAGCATTCACCCTGAATATATCTAAACATAATTAAAGTCTACATTTTTCTTAACAGAAATATGGACAGGTACACCCTGGTGGGATTTTGTGTATTTACACCAAGTTCAAGAGTTTAGAATTCCTGGAATTACACGAGTTTTAACTAAAAGGGAGCCTAACAAAAACAAAGCCTACATTTCACATTTTTTAAATGAAAGGCCAAAATGGATGAATTGATACCTTGCTGAACACGCTTAATAAAAAGTGCTAAAATCAGCTGTTTTTCTCTTAACGGGATGCTGGAGGAGGGGTTAGTGTGGCATATTCTTTACAAGCAACGCTGGACATCTGGAAGCAGTTAGACTGTCCTCTAAAGTAATTCACCTTTTCTAACAGATGTCCAAAGAGTCTTGTGTTCTGTTACCCGAATCAGATTCTCTCTCTGGATCTAATACAAGTCGACTAAAAATTCAGATCGTCTTTAAAGCACAAGCACTACTTCCTGGGTGGGCCACCCATAAGATTACGGTTAATCCACAGGAAAGATCTGGGTATACCAGTGCTTAATAGTCCCAATTATTTTTTATTTCATGTCAAAACTAAATTACAAAGCCAGGGCTGTGTTTCAGGGCAGAAATAAAAAAAGAAGCTGGGTCCAAACCTCTATGTGGCCAAAAATACTTTAAAAAGGAGGAACAGATTCATATCATTTGTATGTACTATATGCACCAGTGACTTGGCAGCTTTCAGCTATTTTGAACTTAAGACTCAAAACATGGATTTTGGAAACTTGAGAATCACTAGTTTGGGAATATAATGAACATTTAAATTGCCTTTAGGTTCATTTGCTAGAATAAACATTCCTGTGGAAAAAAGAAAAAAATGGATCCACCATGGACAGTAGAATGTGTATAAAGTGTAATATCCAGACAACCACCATGTGCAGCATGGACAACAGCTTGACTTGACTCCATAAGGTCCTGGTAAATGGTCACAGGCATCTGGGACAATGCTGACTGCAGTGCATCCCACAGCTACTAAAAGGTACTACTGAAGGTTGAGGAGGATCCATGGAGGGGGGGGACCCAAACACGATGGAAGTTTTCCCACAGATGCTTAATTGGGTTCATAGTCCAGGTAATTAGCGGGCAAGGTAGTACTTATAGTCTTGGTCATGCTCTTACAACTAATGTTGGATATTCCTAGCCATTTAACACATAGTATTGCTGTAAAACCTCATCCGCATGTATGGTTTTATGTAATCTGCAATGATGGAACTCCTACCCAAACCAGTTGAGGCGGCCATCCATGTCAACAAGAGGGCCTACAGAAGGACACAAACAATCCCCAGCAAGTTGTGTTCTTTCAGCAATTGCAGCAGGGTGTTTAACATTTGGCTGACTCGTCAACGTCCAAGAACAATCTGTTTGTTGAAGCAGAAGAAGCGACCCAGAGAAAGTAACTCTTTGCTAATTGCAAGAGGTACAATTCAGCCATGGAAATTGAAGTATTTTCCACTCAAGTAACTTTGAAGCAGACAGATTGCCACTGCATCTCTGCTAGGGGAGACCCATACACACCGACGTTTACTGAACGGTACTGCTTGTTCCACTGTCCACCCTTGCTCACCTTTGTACATATATGAATATCTATATCCATCTACACACTTCTGTAGTTACATTACGGAAAACCTACAAATAAAATAAGAGTAGATATACATGTAATAGGTCACACCAAAAACTTGAACATTAACCTTTGTGTGGTGTATTTGATGCCACAAACTGGTAAATGCCTGGGTTGTGGAGGCAAACTACCTACATAGGCTCAAACGGTTGATGAGAAAGTGGGAGGTGGTAAGTCCATGTCCCTCACACTGGGGCCATCTAAAACCATACAAAGAGGGAGGATGGCAGAGTGTCCTCATTGCACTGCACGCTACCAGCGCATCCCCAGGAATTCATATCGAAGTCTGGAACAGTAAATATTTGCTTCACTCTGTGACTAGTAGAAAACTATAGCTAGAAACTATCAGGGCCACATGTGGAGTCGGCAAGCCAAAGCCCCGACTCCTCAATTTCCCAAACCTCCGACTCCCTCATACACGGTGCATATTTAAGTGATAACGTTACTGTAGTAAAATGGTAACAGCTGTTTACCCACAAGTGGTCCCTAAATAGCTTGATTATTGTATCATAAGGTGATGGATACAAATACAGCTTCTCTTCAACTAAGTCCAGTCTGCACCAACATTGGGAATGTGTAGAAGAGACCTGGGATCAGATATTGGTCAAGACATGCTTGAATCTGATTCAGAGCCTAGAAGGATTCAGGCAGTATTGAAAATCAAAAGTGGATTTCCCAAATACTAACAAAATAATAAAAACATTTTGATTTTTAGGAGCAACAATGCAGTTACAGGAAAGAATCTGCAGAACTAAGCAGATGCTAAATACTTGCAAGTCAAATTTATATACAAGATAGGCAAGATGACTGTATATAAAATTACAGTAGCCTCATGTACAAAGCTGTAGTGGATGGTGAAATATGGAACCTGAAAGTCACAAGTTCAAAACACTTACCCTTTTGCTTGTCAGTGTAAAACATGTATTGGATATGACTTTAGAACAAAAAAATATTGTAAATATGCAAAACACTGCGGGAACATTTGTGGAGTGTCTGAATTTGTTCTGAGAAATAGTATTGCCTCCATCAGATCCTGCATACATGACCTCACATATGATCTAATTATTTCCAGGCTAGAAAACGGCCTCTCTATACTAACTTAGGATGGGGGCAAAGCAGTGATCACAGTGGCAACATCTCTAACAGTGTCAGGGTATAAAGGAATTGCCTCAGCCACAGTCAGTTCTGATGAATGGTTGCTGAAATCTGTTTGCCATGGGAGCAGCGCTTTGCCAGCTCCATGTCATCAATTACCCTCCTCATGTGAGGAGGCTGAAGATAAGGGAGCAGTAGCACTGGCCGGACCCAATTCCTCTTGCTCTTTGCACTGCATCGAACTAACTGGACCAACTTATTATATATTTTGGGAGTCGGAGTCTGTCCATTTTATGATGACTCCGACAAAATAGGCACCGACTCCACAGCCCTGGAAACTATCAACCATAAAAAAGAAAACATTTGTAGCATTGGCCTTGGTTTGCAGAAAAAAAAAAAAAAAATGGAAATCCACAATGAAGCATTAAAGGATTCAGATTTCTGCCTTCTAAAGTGACTTCTTACTTAAAACAATGATTTCACTTCCTTTGAGTACCAAGACCAAAAAGCACCAGAAGTGCAGACCATACTAAAAATACTTTATTTTTAAAAAGATTCTCAGAGTATTTTTTCCTTCTGCTAATTTTTACAAAGTCTGTGGATGTCCGAATTTCAGTGGTTGGAATAGTTAAATAGTATGACTTTTCCTAGGGTCTATACAAAGAACCTTCTTTCAACTCCTGGAAAACTAAAAAAAAACCTGGACATACTCTGATCTTCTGAATAGAATGCTGGTGTCACATGGTTTGGTTACCTATTACAGATTAATTATGAAATGTGTGAATGCAGATTCAATAACCGACTGAAGAGGAACAGAATTAAAAGGGGGGGGGGGGTGGGGAGGGAAAAAAAAAACCCACACACCACACAAACTCTAAGCTGTTCATTTTTGCTGCACACTTACTCCTTAGCCGACAATGAACACATGTGCGACAAGGCTAAAATTTGCTATTCAGTCTCAATCTAACCCTATGGGAAAAGTGTAGTTCAATCTTGAGCACATCAGACTGCATGTCTTTTTTTTTTAGGGGGGGGGGGGGGGGAGGGAGGATGGAGGTTGTGCTGATTGAAGAGGCTCAGTGGAAGGGTGAGACTAAGAAAACCTAAAGACCAGTCAGGCAAGAGCACCAGAGGAGATGTGACCGTTACTGGATAGCTTTACAATATAAGCCGTCCAATCACTTCTGAGGGGTTTGTAAAAGAGCAAAGACTCTTCTGTTTGTCCTGGACACCAGTTCATCTGCTCACTTACTATGGTAAGCTTTGACACTGGCACACTTAAGGTTTACATAAAAATTAAATGTAGACAACTGTGGAAAAAAATTCCAAGCTATGGGCATCTAAAAGATTAAAACATCTTGAAATACAGTATAGTCCTTGAATCATTCAGATTGAAATTAACTTGTTTTTCGCCCTTACGTCATGACTTCTGATACACAAAATTCAGAGTCAGTCTATCGCTCCCTTCCACAAGACAAAGCTCTGAAATCTGTACAATCTGATATGATAACCAATTCTATAATAATCCTGATCTTTCTGCCATATTGCACCATATATAAAAACAGCTACTGTATGCATTTCTATAGGGGTCATGAGGCAAAGATCAAGAGACCTAAACCTGCAATTTTGCACATTTTTTTATACAAGTTATTTTCAAAAATTGATTAAAAAAAAAACAAACTAGTGCCTTTCTTTTAACAACTGTCCTGTAGGGATGCTATGTTGGCATTTACCACTGATTGTTTGCTCCTGGGTATTTAGCTCATTTAAATTGCAAACCCCCTCACCACAATAGTGCCAACTACCCAAGGAGTGCTCCCAAATCACCTTGCTTGATCACAGAACGGTGCATGAATACAGTTAACGCTGCACAGTTCTCTACTGCTAGCACTCCTTTCCATGTCCGTGCAAGCAAAAAACTGGAAAATACAGCATGAACACTGTTCCTCAAGTTTGTAGTATAAGGCTTTCCACTACCCTCCACCAGTGATCCATACATTAATACCTTCAATCACTAGACCAGTTGGCTTGCATCAGTCTTCACACTGCCCTACAATACATACTACCTTAGACCATGAACTATGCGAACATTAACCCAGAGGTAGAATCTAGCCAGTTCTCTCGTTCTCCTCAACTGTATGCCAAATTGAACATCCAGTTGTTAAAAGGTTTCAACAGTAAAATGTACAGTAATTATAATATATATGGTGAAAATGATTAATATAAAATATAGACGAGTACATACAAGCCCACATGCATTCATAGGTATAAAGTTGCTGGCATTGCTATTTTGAAGGTTGGTGATGAGCTGGTCAAAACCAGTTTGGAATATATTAGCCAATGACATCAGAAGGTGAAATTAAAGAGGTTGAACCTAATATATATTTAGTTGTATTCCACATATGGTTTGTAGTGATGCCTGAGCCAACTGAGAGTCACACCCACACGGAGAAGTGTATATAAGAAAGGAGTGTGGGGAAGCCAGGTGTGGAACCCGGGGGCGGAGCCAACAGACCTTGGAAAGAGCAATGTGGTGAGGAGGTGATGTGCTGGCCATGAGGGAAGCCACTGATGCCTAACTCTGGTCTATGAATGAAAGAAGGGTTCCTATTTTACATTCTACACACAAGACACTCAAGGGTAACGTACATACATATTTTGTAAATTGTATTTTATGTTTTGTAACTTTTAACAATGTTATAATCCTTTGAAGATTGTAAAATAAATATATTTTTCTTATATAAAGAAAGGTGTATAAGTATTTATGAATCTAGATTTGTTAAGCTTAAAAGTAAGGACCTGAGGTCTGCACCCTCACTCACGGTGATCATAGATCTGTTATCTTGTCATTAACTAAATATATTTTTTCTCTAACCGTATATTTCTTACACCAGTATGGGAAAACGGGAAGAAGCTGGATCCAGGCCAGATCACCCTAGATGCATAATGGCATCCTTATGACACAAAATTGAATAATCCGGTACCGACAGGCTCAATGCAGTCCCTGGCTCACTGCCTAACCATTTAGTGGCCTCACTAATCCAGGTGGCACAATTCTCTTGCTACCAAGGTAGTTTCCCAGGAGCCAGGCCAGTTTGAGCAAAATATGCTTTCCTAATATTCTGTTCTGGCCCTTCCCAGTGTGGGGTGCTCCTATTTTCAGGGATGCATAGTGTAGAAATGTACCCAATTTCAGAGGTGTACTGTAATATATTTCATTTGACTTCAGCATGGTGCCGTCTCATTTATTTCCAAAAGCGCCTTGACAAAGCGTCAGCAAAATGCGCGTCAGGGCTGCACAGGGGTCTAGTGGTCACCATTAATTTTGGTGCAGTATAATTTGATATATATAGCATTTACATTTGGTTGTGTACCTGACTGTTTACAGCATTTGCTATATTTTTTTTTTTATTTATATATTTTTTTTTTATGACAATTAACATTTTGGTGTTTTTTCCGGGTGCATTGTAATTTGTTGGACTTGGATTTTTTGTATCATTTTTTGTTATTTAGTTAATTCATGTGAAATTTTTATTATATTTTTGAGCTGTATTTTTTCTTTTTTTTTTGTACAATATAAGCTTATAATTATGTTCATAGTTCCGGGCATGAATACATTTTTATAGGGTATTCTTGCAAAATAAAGAAGCCAAAAATGAGTGGTGGGGGAGGGAGGGGTTGTTGCAATCTGTCCTGAGGCAAGAAGTAGCTGGAAGTAGTCGGTCTGAACCAGCCGGAGAAGAGGCATGATCACAGAGCGGATGTCACTACTGAGTCACAATGTCGTATACTCTGCCTCTGACTCCATCTGAGCAGTACTGCATACACTTGTTTCATGGACTGCGGCATGCCAGTCTATGCTTCATAACCAGTTGTAGATTCACATAGGCTAATGCATGGTAAACAAGTTTTACTGACTTGGCAATTGGTATATTTGATTATTCAAGAAGGAATAATATTCTGCAGAAACTACATCGGAAGTTTATGAAAAGGAAGGAACCCATTACTTTAAATTGTACCCTTGCATTAACGCATTTACTGACCTCAATCACCAGCAATGAAGACAACAGCCTTCACGTCACTAGACCTAGACCTTTAGTAAACTGTCTAGGGGTCATGTGGATCCATGTATCTGGCTGCACTTTAAAAGGTGTAGTCACATCTCAAATACATGGCATATCGTATGGAGCGCTGGATGTTAGGATTCTACTGCCCAGGTCCCTAACTGCCCCATTTGTTGGGATCATTACCAATGATGTAGTTGAAACTTTTAGGCAGGCCGCAGCTGTTGGCCATTACCATGGAAGGATGGCCCAACACCAAGTTGTACACTAGGGTCATAAGCCATTAGCTATGTATGCCCTGCCAACAATTTATTATCACATTTATAGCTATAGTGTAGGATACTTAACATCTACTATCCAGACATTCATTCACTTAATTGAAACCAGCAGTGAAAAAAGTCTACCACCACAACAAATTCTGCAATGCTAAATGTCTGCCTACATAACCTGCAAGTGAAAAGTTATTTTTTGGGGGGAAATATTCAAAATAACCGACGCATGTTCCCCACAGATCTATTTGCAGTAGGCGTAGAAAGCAGCTGGATGTTTTTATTTCCAATACATAAGAAAAATGCATCCACTTCCCGGACTTTGCTTTATTCAAACTGCTTATTAAGAGTTTCCACTGAAGAGATTCATTGTAAGCAGATGAAAATTATTCTCAGAGAACAGAGGTTTTGTTATAAAAGCCACTAACTGATAACATACAACTATGGTTATAATCCTACATCGGATATTCCATATGCTATTTGCATTCCAACAAAGCAGCAAAGGTAAATCTAGCGGGCATAGTGGCAAGTGAAGATTATAAAGATATGGTGCAGAGGGTACAAAACATGATAAAAATCTACGTGTTTCAGGCGCAGAATTGGCCCTTGTTCACAGCAATGCTACAAATGCAAACTACCATGTTAAATAGAGAAAGGGGGAGGTACGTGCTATTCCCATGTCACTTCCCCCGACTCCCAAAGAGATACGTTAAAAATACATATAAAACAATGTATAATAAAAAGGTTTCCCAAACAAAATCACTAGAATCAGATCCAATAATAAATACAAAAGGAGACTAATACAAGCTAAATCATTCCGATAGTTTAACCCTTGTGGCACTCTGCTAGCCAACTCCAGGATCCAGTAAGCTTCCCTAAGACGCACCACTCGCTGCCAATCACCGCCATGAGTAGGGCATTCTATCTCATCAATACCAAAATAACAAATTAAGCAAGCCTGCAAATACTTCTACAAAATGCCTGACAGCTCCTGATTGAAAAGTTTGCTCTTTATGCCGGCTGTTTGTATATCGCAAGCAGTATCCGCAAACTAAAAACATGTATATCCAACTTGTCGAAATTGCATATACTACATGTTATTGACCAAAGACTTAAGGCTAGAGACTATACCGATAAACAGATATAGCAAAGAAAAAAAATTGTTGCAAGAACCCAAGATTCTCTAATGATATCAAATAAGTGCAGGGGCATGTTCACACAGCGTTTTTGGGACAAGGTTTTGGATGAATTTTTTTAGTAGCTTTTTTCCTAAACCCCCCAGTTCATTTATAGATTCCTATTTTAAAGCCCTCGTTGCAGTTAAAAAAAGGTTTTTACACGTTTTTTGGGAAAGCATGAAAAAGTGGTTTTTCCATGAAATTTTTGACAAGCGCGTTGTGGGAAACCCTTATCCCCGGGTTTTTTTGGCCTTTTTCCCGGCCACGGTTTTTGCCCTGGCAAATTCATTTGTATGGGTAAAAAACCTTTTCAAAAACCAAAAAACCCTCAAAAAAAAAAAAACCTTTCATTGAAAAACCCTTTTTTAAAGACGAGGTTTTGGTTGGGGAAAAAATGCCCCCAAAAACCCTTTGGGGCCAAAAAAACGCTGTGTGAACATGCCCTGAAACAAAAGTAAGTGTATCGTTTTTTTTTTCCTACCTCTTGCTGCCTGGATTACAACAAAATCGGTTTATAATATAATCATTATTCTTAGACTGGACCAAATGTTAACAGCAATTGATTGAGTTGTGCGTGTTCCAAAGTGCAACAAAACTATCGGAAGTTATATTTCCCCCCAAGCAAAACGGGTGCCTGGGTACTGGTTACTAAAGGTTTTTTTTTTTGGCTGTGGAGGGGTTAATAGATGAAAAAACTTTTTGTAAATATGCATTGGGAGAAAAAAAAACTGAAAAAAAAATATAGGTTTAAAGGGGAAAATTAGAAAAAAATTTTAAAAAATTTGAACGGATCATTATATGCAATCTGGGGAACCAGTTGTATTTTTCGGAAGTTTTATCAAAACCCACTTAGGGTGGTTCCCCACGACGGGGGAAAATTTTACCGGTCGGTTTACCCCGGTTTTTTCCTCCACAAAAAGCCCTCCCCCTTCATATTCACAGTTTCCAGTCAAAAAAACCCGGACGGTTTGATTGTTTTTGGGTAAAAATTTTTTTGCCGGGGGGAAACCGGGGGGGTGGAAAAACCCCCGGGGGGGAAAAAACCTGGGCAATGGGGCTCCCTTCCCCAAGGGTTTTTTTAAGAGCCCCAATTTTCTAATTTTTGGCCGGTTTTTTAGGCGGTCGGGAAAAATCCCAAACCGGTTTAAAAAACAGCCCGAAAACCCGTGCCTTGGGGACATCCCCTTAACAGGCAAAAAAGAGCAAATTTTTCAATCGGGAGTTTGCCGTCCCCGCCCCCCACATGAGGAGTACGGGGCCCGGTAAAAGTTTCCCAAAAACCCCTGTACACCCGGCCAATTACCCGGGTTTAAACTTAGCCTAAGACTGCAATCGGGCGAGCTGCGTCTGCTGCTTTTGCTTCATTAAGCTTCTTTTAAAAGCATGGAAATTTTTTAGCCCGGGCCAAGAAATACTGAAAAAAACTTTAAACCCTTTTTACAGGTTCCCTTTAAAAACATGTGTTCCACTTTAAGAAAAATAACTAGTCAGCCAGTAAGGGAGGTTCTAACGGGGGGGAAGGAGAGGGGGGGGGGGGGGGCGGGAGTGGGGGAACACCCCCGGGCCCGCTGCAACACTGCCATCACGTGACCCTGCATTCATTTTTTTTTTTTTTCCCCCCCACCCCGGTTTTTCCCTCCCTATTTTTGAACCCATTTCCCCCCCCCTTGGCCTGGCTGCGCTTCAGTTGGGGGGTTTCCCACGAAACTTTTTTAAAAAAGGAGGAATCTCTTTATTTTAATGGCCCCCCCAACTGGCTTAAGAGGTTTTTTTTTTGTTTTTTTTTTTTTTTTTTAAAACCCTTTTAAGGGCCCCTACAGTTTAAACAGTTGGCCCCCTTTCTAAAATGCCGCATCCCTTTGATTTAGGAAAAAAACCCCCAAAAAATTTTAAAATTTTATTTTTTCTTGGATGCTGCATGACTTCGTCACACTGAAAAAAATGGGTCTTCATTACCGTACCCTATAGAGGAAATGTGGTGGCACATGGTGAACCTACAGCACTACAATACTGATCCATTGACCATGCTTGTGATCTATGTATGACCATGTACACAGTTTACTATATGCAAAGATATTTGTAACAAAAAAACAAAAAAAAAAACAAAAAAAAAAAAAACACACACATCTGCAATCCACCAAGCACCATAAGGGCGTGTTCACACGGGAGTCTGTCCCCAAGACGGATCTAACAATTAGCAGTGAGATTATCACTGCTTGCTGTGCTGAACACGGAGCGGCGATCACACGAGGGATCACCGCTGCGTGTTTCAATAGCGCAGTCGCCCCATTTTTAAAGAGAATTGCATGTCAATTATTTTCAAGACGGAGGAGGGGAGCTATTGAAAAAGCAGCGGTGATCTCTCATGTGAACCCCGCTGCTTGTTCGGCAAGAGCAGTGATAATCTCACTGCTAATTGTTAGATCCGTCTTGGGGACCGACAGAGCGGACCCCAAGACGGATACCTAAAGAGCTTGTAACACGGAGTGAAAACTGTGTGAACAAGCCCTAATACAAGCTGTCTTGTTAAAGTTTTTGAAACAAACCACCCCTTTTACATGCTCTGAGGTCATGGGTAGATTTACTAGTCACTATAGCTATAAGAACATGTAAGAAATATGGATTCCTGAAACATTTTTCAAATTGGTCATAATAAAATATGACTGCAATGCACATTAAAACAGAAACAAAACAGTGGCAGACAAAAAGGAAATGTGTGACTGAAATATATGGTCAAGAGGCAGATCATTTTCATGGACGCCTGTCTAAGGCTTGTAGCCCATTGCCCTTGTGAAGCTAAATCGGGAATAGCAAGAATGGAAACCAATCCTTGTTGAAATATTTTGTTAAGGCTTTTCTATTCCTTACAGGATACAGGCCAATTAATCAACTTTAAATCACACCACATCTCTCAAATTCATTACACATCGAATGATTCCCGACCATGTATCCTCTGAAGACATTCCGTCTCTAGTATGGATCCAAAACCAGAGAGATATTATTCTTAGACTGGGCAGTCAGTTACTTCCGCTACACAGTGTTACTGCTCTTCTAAACTATGTTTCCCCAGTTTAGGAAGGGAGCTGTTGCATACTTTACTGTGAATCCAAGCAATTTCACAATCTGAGTTTATAACCGGATAGTAGACTTTCCAAACATTACAGATCTAATACACCGTAAACTAAAACCAGCTGGACAGATAAATAAGATTCAACTCCAGACTATTTCACCATGTTCTGTGCTTGTGTCTCGGCCATTCCATAGAGGATCCGGACTCTAAATTAAATTTGTCATATACCATGATTCAGACACTGGAACATTTCAAAGTAACGACCTTCAAACTGCTAGCCTATTTCTTGTAGCCTATTTATCTCACAAAGTAGCTACACAACCAAGAAACTGTGGCATCTGTGACTCATTCAACAAATGTGGGCAAGTTTGATAACTATCAGTTTGCCCAAAACAAAAAGCGCCAAGGCACAATGCAACAGGACACAATTATAGAGTCCCTTTAGCTTTCCCATTGAAAACCAGGTCCATGTGGATTTTCTTTTGTACAAACAAGGATCAAATGCAGCAGGATGCAATAGCTTTCAATTGTAGAATAGGTCTCAGTTTCTCAATGGCATGCTATGGGCCAGGAGTTATGGATTTCTCTCTCCAATTTTGCGTGGTTTGGCCTCCCTATTTTTTTTTTTTAGGGGAGATCATAGAGTACAGCAATAATTACATGTATGAAATGGATTTCATGTACAGCTTCTTTTGACAGCACAATATTTTAACATTTTTCAAGGAAATTACAAAGCATGTGAATTTGATCTCTGTACTTACACTGTGTACCCTCCGCTGCCATGAAAGAGTCCATGGCCATGTATTATGGAGCTGTAGTCCATAAGCAGCGACGTTTCCTACAGTGCTGTACAGAATTACTCCTCCATAACACAGACATGTTATTTCAGTGCTTTTTCTGATTCTTTATGGAATCAGTCTTTGCATATATTAAGGCCTGTATTTAAGATCCTATCACAAATTCCAGAATAGGGCTAAAACATCACTTATTAGATTATATTTAAAACACCCCCATTTAGAGACAAAAATATATCTAGTGTACATCACAAATCCTTATCTGTATAACATAATATGTAATATCCAGAGCACCAAAAAACTGCAAGGTGTATATCATATATAACTCACTAATAGGCAGATGCAGCAACAGGATATACTGAGGGCGAGAGGAGGTAGTGCGGGAGTGTGAGACTGAATGTCCGATCAGTGAGGTATGAGGAGATCCAGGAAAGGGCCACGTCTGATGGCCAGGGATGAGTGGATTTGTAGTAGGAGTGAATGGTCAACAGTGTCAAAGGCAATGGATGCGTTTAAGAGAAGGACAAACTAGCGACATGAGGCTTTAGCAGTTACTAGCTCCTTGGTGACCTTGGTTTCAGTAGAGCAGTGGGATCAGAAACCAGATTGCAGCGGGTCAAAAGGGAGTTGGAAGAGAAGCGAGGACAGTTGAAGATCGATGTGCTTTTCAAGGAGTTTAGAGGCAATTGGAAGCAGTGAGATGGGGCGATAGCTGGACAGAGAGGAAGGGTCAAGAGATGTTTTAAGGATGGGCGTGATGGTAGTGTGTTTAAGGAAGGAAAGATGCCAGAGGTTAACGATAGTATGAAAAGATGGGTGAGGGCTGGAATGACAGTGAGGTTGGATTTGGACAGTAGAGTGGAAAGCTTGTCAGGAGTAACAGTGGAGAAACAGGTTAAAAGGGAACAGTACTGTGTAGGTCTAGAGGTGTGTGGTGGGGACTGTGCAGATATAGAGTTGGGTGGTGGAGAGGGTAGAGGTATAGAGGTGGGCAGTGGAGTGGGGGGGTGAAGCTTTCTCGGAGGAGGTTGATCTTAGCAAAGGATTATGCCACTCTCTTCCTGAGGGGAAAAATTGGGGAGGGAGTTCTGGATGACAGAGGAGAGAGTTGAAGGTGTTGAATAGTTGTCTGGGGTTTGAGACAAAGGATAGGATCGTGGTAAAGTAATCCCGTTTGGCTGAGGCGAGTGCAGACTTAAATCTGTGGAGTGATTGATTGTACGAGTCGTGGTTGTCGGTGGAGCGGGTTTTCTTCCAGTGGCATTGAGCCATTCTGGAAGCTCACCACAACTGTTTAGTTGAATCTGTGCCAGGGGCAACTGAAATCAAGAGTGGAGGTGATTGTGTTGAAGAAAATGGTGGCTGCATCTGGGTCATCAAATGAGAATGTGGTAGAAAAAGGTGCAAGGGTTAAGGTTTTGTAGGTTCCTGCAAGGTTGCACTAGATTTGAGACAGGAGTGGAGATGGCGGAAAAGGTAAGCAGATTATGGTCAGTTATGGGGTGGGGAGAGTTTGAGATGTTTGAAAAGGGGCAAAGGTGGGTGAAGACTAGATTCATTGTGTGTCTTTGCGAGTGGCCCCAGAGGTCCACTGGGAGAAGCCGAAGGAAGAGGAGAGAGTGAAAGGAGTTGTTTGCTGCAGAGTGGGGTTAGTTGAAGCCTCCCATTATAATAGTGTGGATATCAGTGGAAAGAAAGTGGAGAAGAAAGGAAGGCTAAAAAGGCAGGGCCTGGCAGTCTGTAGACAGCCATTTGGAGGGGGAGTAGATGTGGACAGAGGGCACCTCAAAAGGAGGAGCGTATAAGGCAAGGTAGGGGTGGAATGGGGACAGAACAGGCAGAGAGGAGAAGGCCTACACTTCTGCCATGCAAGTTTCCAGCGCAGGGAGCAATGGTAAATTGAAGGCTGCCAAAGGAGAGCACAGCAGGGGAGGCTGTGTTAGGCGAACAAAAGTTCTCTTTTTTTGGGGGGGGGGGGTTAAGCCCATGTTACCAATAGAACTCAAAGGAATGAGTAAATTTCCAATTTCTATGGCTTTACTTTTTTTTCCTATTTCTTTTCGCAGAAAAGCACAGCAGTAGATTTGCTGTGTATTTCTGAAAATAAAAATGCACAAAAAAAAACAAAAACCACCCCCCCCCCCCCATCCTGCCTTTCAACTCGAATACAGGGGGGGGGGGGCGGGGCCCCCCCGCACACCACATTCTGCACTTTACATAGACTAAAATAGTAAATTTTCTGCCCATGCTCAGGTTATTTTATTGCAAAGATTAAAAAAAACAAAAAAAAAAAAAAAAAGACCAGCAAAAAACTAGGCCTGAAAAAAAACACCCGGTTTGATGGGAGACATAGTACCTTTTTTAACCATAAGTCTATGGGACCTCATCTTTTTTTAGCGCTTTTTTTTTTTTTTTTAAACACGTTTTTGTACAGTGGAAACAGCCTAAGAAAGCTAGCAAACAGTTAACAAAAAGGTATAGAATGACATGCTGTACGCATTTTATCTTTCACATGCTTTAATTGCTACTACATTTTATGCCAAAAATGAAACTGGGAAATATTCCATGCACTACAACATTGTAGCACAAACTGAAATCAAAGCAAGGTTTCTCTCAAGATCAGCAGAAATCACTTACCACAATTCCACCAAAGGTATGTTAAATGTAGAAACAATTTGCTAATTTGGAGTCTCTGCCATGCTTCTACCTATACATTTTCATATTTCCATAAATGGTGTCCAATCACAAAATTCTAAACAGTTCGATTGCATTCTTTAACTTCAGTACTTTGTCCAGCGGAGAATTCAGGGCTGTGGAAGCCAAAAGCCTCCAAGACTTACAATCTTCCCTAGCGAGCCTACTACCTCATCCCATGTGCATGCATTTAAGTGACACAAACATTACTAGACAAAATCACATTCACTCGGCTGTTATCACCTTACACAGATACAATTATCACATGCTACCTTCGTATGTTGAACAGACACTCAGAAAACAAAATGGTATCAATTTTTCTATGATGAACTTTCTGATTATCAGTGCGCAACAATCTTACAATCCACTACAGCTTTGTACATTGAGGCTACCATCTATATACAGAACATCATCTTAGCTATCTTATACATAAAGTTTTGACTTTGCAAGTATTTAGCATCTGCTTTAGGACTGTAGATCTTCTGTCATGTTATACGCATTGTTACTCAGGTTATGATTTCCCTAAAAATCAAAAGGCTCATTTTTTATTATTTTTCGTTCAAGTATTTGTAAATTCATCTTTGGCTTCTCAGCACTGCTGGATCCTTCTCGCTGGCTCCGGCACTCAGAATTTATTAAGCAGATCTTTGTAACAAATATTGATAGCCAGTCTCTTCAACCATGTTGCCATTGTTTTTGGTGCAGACTGGACTTGCGTATAGACAAACTGCTTTCTTCACTCATAACCCACAAAGTGTTTGGTCCCCACAGTCCCCAGACCTCAACCCAATCCAATACAGCAACTCTATTTCATTATCATTGAACCTTCTCCAACCCTTGATTCTAATTTGTCGGTCGTGCGTCCCTGCATGGAATCCCTTTATGTTGCCCTTTTCAAACCCCATAGTAACTCGAACATATATTGAATTACACAACACATCGTTGGTCTGCAACATCTCACATACAGCTCAGATTCATTGATAGACAATCAAATCATCAATGCCTGGTCAAGTATCAGCGACATCTTCGGGCGCTTAGTGAAACAAACTAATAATCAGCGCTTACCCTCCACTGAAACTCCACAGTTTTATTCACAATTACTGCTCGCGATCAGTCATTACGTCCTCATCTATCCAAAACCTCTTGTTCCCCCCAGACTACAGAGCCCGTTCTATGCGACCCATACTCATCTGCTCCAAATCACCCGTTTCCTAACCTCCATTTTTCATACCTTTTTGCAAACACGATATCTCAACGTTTCTATGACGCGGACACACATTCATATTCGTCGAAGCCTTCACCTTTTTTCGTGCCATCATTCCAGACCTCTGCGTAATGAGTGTCTACATGAGTGCTGTTGACAACTGACATCTGACGGACATCACAACACGATCTTAGGGTTATGTTCACAGGGGGAAGTTCACCCCACTCCTCCCTCACCCACCCTCTCACTTTCCTTATCCCTGCCCCGCCCACGCCACCCCCACGCATTTCACCGCATCTATTTTCACGCTGTCTAATATGGGGCTAGATGCCGCCAAAATTATGAATCCATAGCTCTCAGAGAAACTATGGCATATACGCCTCGTATCTCCGCCGCTCTGCGTAATCTCTATGTGATCGAGTATCTTGTTACCTCGCGGGTAGACGCGATGTAACCACGTGGAATTATTTGCAGCGAATACGCGTCGCGAGTATGAATGTCTATGGGGCCAGCAGGCTGATCAGCTTGAGCTCCCGAAAGACACGATGTATTGCAGTGCGTACTGTACGTGCTGCAATAAATCGTGTGAACATAGCCTTAAGAAGCATATGAGACACTTTCACTGCAGCGTCTGTTGCATTAGAACCGATAGACCTTGTGATGAGCCAACTTGGTTACTAATATTTTGCCTGGACGTCCACCTCTTGGCTTCTGAATGGATGGACTTCGTTTCATATTCTTCCAGCTGTCATGTCCTCACATGATGCAATTTGGCCATTTTCTTGGAAGAGAGCTGCTATCGAAGAGCTGGATTATGTTTTTTGGGGGGAAATCTTCATGGCTGCTTGAACCAGTAACCTTTCGCTTCTCATGATTTAAGCCTAACAACTGAGCTATATGAGGGATTTGGTAGAACCCATATCGTATCTGTAGTATACAAGAAAAAGATTGCTCCACCACAAGGAGCAAAACTGCAACAATGCAGTTACATCTGCATAACTAAGCATATGCTAAATAGTTGCAGGTCAAAGTTACATATGATATTTAAGAGGATTTTCTATAAAATGATGATAGTCTCACATTGAAAGATGTAGTGGATGATGAAATATGAAGCCTGAAAGTTCAAAACATTGTTACCCTTTTATTAGTATAAAATATATTTATTGGACAACTTTAGAACACAAAAAAAAACAACAACTTTAAAATATGCAAAACGCTGCAAGTCGGAAAGCACAGTTTAACAAGAACGTACTGAACAACATTTGTGGAGCAAGTCTATGAAAATGTTGAGAAATTGTATCGCCTCCATCAAATACTCCCTCAAATCTGATGTCATTTCCAGGCTAGAGAACGGCCTCTACACTAACTTAGGCATTGGATATAAATTTGTGACCACAGGGGGCAACATCTCTACAATTTCAGGTATAAACAAATTGGCCTCATGCCACAGTCAATCTGATGAACTGTTTAACTCTTCTACTTCGTTGAAAGCGAAAAATTTTGCAGAAATATGGTCAATCTGTTTGCTATGGGAGCAGAATCTTTCCCCTGCTTCTTAAACAAGTTTGCCTGCTCCATGTCATCCAAACTACTTCTCGCAAATTAAACTCATCCGATGAGGCCCTGAAAATATGGGAGCAGTAGCACTGAATAGACCCAATTCCACTTGCTACTTATCAGCTAACACACTGTGAGTAACAAGACAGGATGCGACACACGCAAGATACCACACTCATCTACAAAACTTCACATGCGAGTGTTGATGATAGAGAGCCGCGCGACTCACCCCACGAAAAACAACAACAGACATAGCACACACTAATGCTCGTGCACCCACTCAACGTCACACATGAGCACGCACAGGCACGTGCAGCACACAGCACTCTATCTCTCTCTCTCTCTCTCTCTCTCACAGTCTCACGTCCCACAGCGCATGCGCCGCGCGGACCACGACACAAACTCTGGCGACGCACGTATCTTTCTTCTCTAGATATCTCTTAAAGACACACAACACATCATATAGTTCATTGATCATACAACGATCCATGACCACACTATACACAACCTATATCTAGACACGACCACACAATCAGCAGAACACATACTAACACACGACTCAACTCGCTGAGCACACTCCAAGGCAGCACCCTAAGTGAACTCTCTCTCCCGCTACCCAGACGCAATCTAACTCTCCATGCCTTTATCCCGTTACCCTACTCGAGCATTCACCTCGAATTTAGTAACAGTACACCCGAGCAGCACAACGTAGCTCGCGTCGCAGAGCAGCCATAATCCCCGAGCCTTCTATCTTCTCACGTCGCAGCTCCTCACCAGTAGCACATTCCCACATGGACAGGATCACAGACCTCGACGGTATTTCTTACAACCACATACACATAGTCTCTCTACACGACATGCACGCTCTCCACAACATGCACCTTACTATACACACAACATTCTCTGCCGCGCGAGAACGACAGCTCACCCTATGCCCAGAGATTGTGATTACACACACATATCTCTGCGAGATGCACCCCTCACCCGCCAGATCCGAGAGCAAGAGTCGATCTTCTCTCACTTCACGAGAGCAGCTGCTCACCGATTTTTACACACAGTCACTTCATACACCATCTGTGTTACTCGAAATTCGAAAACCACCAGACCCGTTTCCCGGCCCTCCATGATATCTGTCATCTTCACCAGCCCCTTGGAGCTCATCTTCTAAATCTCTATTTTCTACATGATGTTTTGATTGATGTAAAACTTCAGATCTCACACCAACTCTCTAAGCAGCTCTTGCTCGAACGTAATCTTGAGAGCCTCACATAGTACCTCTACACCCACAGTGTCCATTTCCAAGCGCGTTCATTTGCCAACTCTTCTATTCTCTCTCCTTCAGGGTGGCCCTACTGACAGGCTACATTCACATACGACTCTTCGACAACCATTTCCATTTTAACACAAGCTTACTTCGAACAAAGAATAGCTTCTTTTGACAGAACAACGTACAGAGAAATGACTCTAAAACACAGTATCATTTTAACATATAGCATGACTTGAAACTTGTCTCACTGCCTGGAAAGAACGATTTCAAGAAGGAGTGTGGGGGTGGACATACATAAAAAACAGCGAGCTTTCTACACTGCAAACGCTTACAGGTTCCAAAACACTCCTCAACCTTCTATGTTGTCAACAATTTTCATTTTTTATCTCCCGTTTTATATCATATTTCAAACTATACGTAAAGAAATTTTACATGGTGATCTTTAAGGTTTTGTTTTATAATGAAATGAAGCTCCACACAATTAATGACACAAGCAGCCACCTGCGACCTTTAATGATATAGAGCTGAGACTTCTGATATGTGTTATTTACTGCTTTGTGTTCTTCTTATTACAATTATCTCTTAGACTTATTACAAACGATTCGGGCAATTATAATAAATTTTGCTATCAAGTTGATGTGGTGTTACTCTGACGCTGCCTTCTGTGCATATTGATTATGATTAATTATTAAATATGGTACATTAATATTCGCGATCAATCAATTTTCTAAATCGCGTGTATTGCATCATTTTGAGTCTTTGCAATCAAACAGCTATTATAAATATTATTTTGTGTAAGGGGTTTAATATTACACTTCTTTGAGTCAAATAACTCTATGGAGGTTCTAATAACAATTATAAGTGTAATTATATAGTAGTTGGATGTTTAAGGCGATTAGTGGGATAGATGATACTGCTAGTTCTCAAACACATAAGGTCGGGATGTGTGGCGGGTAATTCGTGTGACATTTGGCACGTTCTTGAGAGTGGGGGTGAGTCTGACACACAGGGAAGATATTGGTATTGGTATTTGGTGAGGTGGTGTGGATCAGGGCGGGAGAGGGTATATTCTCATCTTCGGCATGGGAGATAGAAAAGTTGCGTAGACCGGGTGCACAGATACTCTATGCAATAGGTTTGAAGGACTTACAAGGTTATGATGTTTTCTTGTCAAACATACGCTGACACACATACTACAGATAAGACATATGTGATGTTAGGGGTTTTGTCAGCGAAGAGAATATCTATCAAAGATATGGGGGTCTTGCGGGGAGGGGGGTGCACGCGATAGGGGGATGCAGTAGCTGACGAACATGGTGCAAATAACTTAGTGTATTTTATTGGGGAGGGGTGTTCAGAAGAGTGGTTTTAGACACGGGGCATAATAGTTAGAACAAGCTAGTGCAGAATTTAATACATTTCGATTTACATAGTGTGGAGCGTGAGGTGTAATGCCTGGATTTTGTGACGCGGACAGTACTCAGTGGGAGTATGTTTGTTGTAAATGGTTTTGTGACTGGTATGTTTGGAAAGTAGATTGGTGGCTGATGGATGGGTTTTTATAGCAAGACTCAGAGCTTATTATGTGGTTGTTTATGTGTGATAGTGTGTGGTGTAGTGTAGTTCTTGTGCTTTTGTGTGGTGTGATAAATTGATTATGAGTGTAAGTGTTATTCGTAGGTTGGTTTTGTTTTGTTTTTGAACACAAAAAATACTAAACACATAAAAAGACTGATTGGAGCTTATGTATCACATGACTTGGGGTGTATTGGAAGTGTGTTTTAAATGTATTTTCAATGACATTTTTCTAATGGCTATAGAGTCTCATCATATGATTTCTTTTATTTGGTTAACGGTGGTGGTTGGGTGTGGTGGCGAGAGGGTCTGGAGACACAATAGAGGGGTGGAGAGTTTGTGACAGGTTACTATCTGTTTAAGATAATAAGTATGAACGGGTTGGAAGAGACATTGGATGATATTAATGGGTGGGGGTTTAGAGTGCAGGTGGGATAAAGATTGGGTGTAGATTATGAAAGAGGGGAGAGGTTTTTAGACCAATACGCAAGGTATTATTAATGGGGATAGTGGTTTTATTTGGTTCGGAGGATGAAGTGTGGCAGATTGGGAGTATTTAGTTAATACAATTAGGCTGATAGGGGATAGTTTTGTATGAATGGTTGCGGGTTGGGGATTAAGAGGTAAGAGGGTGAATTGGTGAGACACAGATATTGTGGATGCACGCGAACGTACTGCACAGACATATGGTGAGCAGGGATTTGGTGTGGTAGGATCATGGAGACAGCAATACTATCACAATATGAATAGACAATGTTAGCGTGGATTAACAGATAGGCGGTTTAATTTGGTTGGATTGTATGAGTTGGACATGGTGCGGTGGAGGTATAGTGTCACTCTGTCGGGGCGGGAGGGGGGGGAAACGAGATTATTTACATCATCAATAGTTCTACTGGATTCAAAAATAATATACTGAAATTTTAATCATGTGAAGATGAGGGCAGGTTGTTTAGGGTTGTTAGGCAGTTTTGATTGTGGGGGGAGTTGTTTAATGGAGATTATAGTTATGTTACATTGTTGACACATTTTGATTTTTTATTAGTGCTCAGTGTATATGCGTAGGTCTCTATGGTGAGACACTATTATGTCAGAATGCAGATCTCGATTCTCAGTCAGGCGAGATCTTGCGTGAGTTTTGTGTTTGAGTTCATGAGTTAACACTTTAAAGTTGTGGATTGTCTCTAGTGGTGGAACGACATAATGGGGTAGATTCACATTTGAATCAATGGTGATGTAGTGTAGAACAATCTAGTTAGGAAGTGTGTGAGCATAAGTGACTGATATTATCTAATTTTCTAATGAGTGGAGTGGTTAACTATACAGGAGGTAGACTCGGGTAAAGTTCTATAGGTATATTTTTTGGAAGATTAAATTTTTTAGTCATATGAGTTGTCTTCAATCATGTGCGGACGGGGTATAACGAGTGGACAGGTTGACTGAATTACATAGTATCAGTGTTGGAGGGGGATGTAATGGGCACACAGAGTAACAGCAGGCATATATGGTGTGGATGAGGTCAGAGTCAATACATATTGTTGTGTATATCTCTGTACATTCATGGATTTTTTTCTACGTTTGGTGGTCTACAGAAGAATTGCAAACTGTTGTCTAGTATGGGAGATTTGTTGACATGGATTACACATAGACACAGACTGGCGGTGCAACAGATCACACGATGTGTAGGGTCAGTAGTAGTGATTACCATGTTCTATGAGAGAGATCTCAGTTGTGAGCACATGGGAGAGATGTTGTATGGAAGAAGGGGGTTTAATTGATTGTAGGGTTGATTGTGAGTGGGTGTTTAAGTTGTTAGTTTGTTGTGTGTGTGTTTGTATTGTTGGTGGGGGTTTTTTTGGGGTTATGTTGTGTTTCACTCTTTCTAGTACTTTTTTTCTCAAGACTAGTAACTTTTAACTTTGCACATACGGTATATAGTGGGTGAGAATTGGAGTATATTTGTGTATGTAGGGTTAGTGAATAGTGTAGGTTGTATTTAATTGGTAGGTTTATAGATGATGGCTAAAGTTGAGTATTTGGTGTGGGGTGACAACAGAACGAGAAGGATGACGCTTTGGACATCAATTACACAGCGGTGGGTGTTTCGTTTAAGTTAGTAGAATGATTATTAATATTGAGGTGGAACAGTTTAGGTCGGAAGAGTGTATATAATACACTTGCAACAAAAAAAAAAATTAACAAAAATTATGGGTTGCTACAATTTTAGTTAATTTTCTACTCTTCATTAGGTGAGACAAGTAGAGATTACTGTCTCTATCTATCTATTTGCAACAGTACTAGATTTTTCGGTTGAACAGGATTTCAAATTTATGACGGATGTATTGGAAAGTGAGGCGACAATTGTAGTATATACGACTTCAAGGGGGGGAAGGGTGTTTGTGAGAGTTGGGGGTATTTGATGAATTGGTAAAATTGGAAGGTTGTGTTATGGGATTTTATTGTGGGGTGGAGGGTATTGTTTGTAATACTGACGGTTGAGTGTACACACAGGGGGTCACTGTTGGTTTTGAGCTGTGTATAATGTATATTTGTATATTTTCACAGGTTTTTTGTCTGTGGGGTTTATGTGGATGGATTTATTTTGGAAGTCATTATTTCTATGTGTGCATATGCGAGGTTTGGGATTTTGGTTGTAATAATTGATTATGTGGTTTGGGGTGAATTTGTTATTATATTTTACTTTTAAACTAATGTAGGTTGAGTCATTATTATTGGAATGTTTAAGAGATGGGGGAATGTGTGTTATGGGGGAAAAGTTGGTATGGGGAGGGTTGGTATGGGGGAGAGTTTATCATTGTTGGGAGGCTAATAGGTGGTTTTTATGAGGGGGGGCGAGTTTGGAGTTTGGGTGACAGGTACTGTTAATGGTCTTTTTCTTTTATTCTTATTTTTCCTCTAGCAGGGGTTATTGACAGGGACTAGATTTTCTCTTATTTGGACAATGATTTTATTGATATTTTGGTAGACACGGAAGGGGATGGTATTCATAGTAGAAAGTTTTTTAATGAACCATTAGAGGTTTTAGTGAGTTGGGTAGGGGTATCTGAGCGATTTGTGGGTGGAGGGATGAACACGTAGGTGATGTAGTGTTAAGTTTGGGGGTGGGAATATTAGTTGGTGGGGTGGGGTGGTAGAATTTTGGGGGTGGTGTTTTATAGGTGGATTTTTTTGTGCATGATTTTTCTTCTTGTGGTTGAATATGTGATTATGAGGAACTTATTGGAATGGGTTGAAGGTATGGGGTGTATGTGTAAGGTTAATGGTGAGGTGATGGAAATAGGTAGATATGTGATGTGGAACTCTAAGTGTTTCTGTCTTCTACGGTGCGGGGGGTCTCTTGTGGTCTGGAGGGTATTATGGTGTAAGGCGGTGAGTATTTGGGTTTTGTTGACAATATGTGGGTGTTGGTTTCTGGTCTGATCAGTGTAGTGTTTATGGACTTGAAGGAATGAAAGGATCATATGATCTACATGAAAAGCAAGACTTGAGTAGGAGACGAAGGTCTAAAGTGTACACAGTTGGTTTTTTATGTTTGTTTATAGGAAGAGGTTAGTGATGATTTCTAACACGTGATTTGTTGGTGGTGTTGTCTTTTAATGTGGTGAGAGGGGCATAGTGATATGTATGGAGAGAAGATGGGGTTGATGAGATGAAGACACATGTGTAACAACTGTTGATGTACTCAGGTAGATGGGTTTTGATTTTATAGCATATTTGAACACATGATATAATGACTCATGTTAGTATCACATGTGTGTCTGACAGGAGGTTGAGATGGGTCATTTTTCATATATCTTTCTTATCTCTGCACAGGACATCAAGTGGTAGGCGGGATCGACACACCAGTGAGGTGTATAGTTGATGAACTGGTGGGTTTAGGTGGATGTATAGTAGATTGGGTACATTATTTGCTAAATAGGTTAGAATGGAGTTAGGGGGGGAGAATTAGAATTGGTGATGCTTGCGTAAATATGATTTACTCGAGGGGGAAGGTTGAATAGCATGAGGGGATTAGATCATTTTGGTTTGAGGGTTTGCGTATGGATTGATATATATAATGAGAACCACATTGATTGTATCATCAGAAGGTTCTTCTTGATCTTACTGTCTCTGCAGCACGTTAGTTTATGGTGTGTGTGGGGAGGAGACGGACGGTAGATCTGAAAGGAGGTATACACATGTTTTGGGGGACTGGATGATGGTTGATGGGGGGGATATTTGGGTCACAGAATGTGGGGTAGTGGAGACAACATTATGTTGGATGTGTTGGAGGTATTGGGTTGGCACTGTTGAGTCTGGTGTCAGGTCGTTGTACATATGTGGTTGTTAGTGGGAGAAATTAGTGTTACATGATGGAGTATACATGTGTTGGGCAAACAAGATTTGTGGTGTATAACATCATTGGGTGGTGCAGAGGTAGTAGGTTTGGTGGTTGGTGGGGGATTTGGATTGTAGGTAGGGTTGTAGCAAGTGAGTGGGTTTACAGAAATTTGGGTCGGTGTGGGTATATAGGTGTTTGTATATGATTTTCAGTCTATAGGGGTCTAGATTGATGGGTTTATGAGTGTGTTCTCTCTTTAATTTTGTGTAGTGAGAGATTAAACAGTTGTGTGGGTTGGTGTCTTGTGTTTGGAATATAAGTGATGTGGTAGGGGAGGTGGTATATTTTTTGGGTATTTTTATGATTTTTGGAAATTATGATGTGGGGTGAGATACATATAGGTTCGTGTGTTTTTGTGTGGGAGTGTAGTGTTTCTATATGACTTCACAGTTTATTTTTATAGTTTTGATATTAGGAGGGGATGTAAAGCGTGTGGATATATAATGTGGTATGATGGGTTTTTTTTTATTTGTTACTTTGTGTTATGATATGTTTATTAATTGTGTGTGAATAATTGTGTATTGAATGGGTTCACGAATGTTATTGTTTAAAGTACATGTTTTGAGTTGTTTCAATAATACTTTCAGTTTGGAGATGTGTATGGTCATGATTCACAGTCTGACGAGTGTGTATGGTAACACTTTTATGTTATATTTGTTGGTTATGAGCTGTGGGGTTTTGGTGGATGGTATTATTATATTCAACTGAGGTTGTATAGAGTGTTGTAATTACTATATTTATAAAGATGTGGGTGAAATAAGTGTATTTTATAGGCGATATGAGAGGTCAAGGTAAATTTACAAATTGACTTAAATTTGGAAGTGGATAGGGTTTTAAAATAGCAAAAATTTATCGGTTAAAAAGTGATCGATTTATGTACTTCACTAAATAATGTGTTATTTAATTTTAAAGTTAAGATCAACAATATATATATTTCTCTTCATGCGTTATATTTAAATAATGATGGTGTGTTTGTAGATTTTTTTTTTGGTGTAGGTTTTGTGGTAGTGATTTTTATCTAGTATTCAGTTATTAATGGATGGACTGATCTTAATTGTATTAGCTCTGGCTAAAAATTATGGACGAGTGTACATTTGTACACGATGGTCACATACACACACACATGTTTGACATACATAAATGGACATATTAGTGTTATGATACTGTAATTTTATATAGATAAAATTTTTATGTACATAATTGTTATCATAGATAACATTGACGTAAAAATAAATATGGTGTTAGATATGAACATTAAATTATGTATATAATAATATGGATAATGAGTATATTGAATCTGAAATGTGTTCACTTAAATTTTATGCAACATGGACTTGAGAATTTCTTAAGTATTGTTAAAGGAGACAAATATTAATAAATTGTCATATACTTTATCAGGACAGGTGAATAAGTTGAGGATTGGAGTGTAATTACTCAGACCAGGGGGGAGTATGATGTTGAGCATAATGGATGGGTGGGGAATAGATAAAGCTGTTACATTGAATTTGTGTACTACTATTATATTGTTATGTGTTATAGGCACTGTATTTTGTGTTTTTGGTTTGTTTAAAAAGAGATTGGTATACAAAACTGGGTTAGATGAGTGGAGGTCTTGCACATTTTGTATTTTATATTTTTACGGTTGGTTTGTTTACGATGGTGTTGATTTTTTTGTTGGTTGTAGTATGGATATGGGAATTGTTTGTGTTTTTGTTATGTGGTTTATTGTTTGACACATCGGCAATCACATTTTCGTAGGTGGGATGAGTATATTGTGTAGTTGGTATGTATAATTAATGTTTAATGAAATGAGAGTTGATAATGGGTTTTATAATTTGTAAGATGGAAATTTTAATAAGGTTATGGGTGAATTAATTAATAAGATATGTTATTTCTTGAGGTAGACTATATTCTTTGTTAATATGTTTACGAGTGTGTTATGGCGGTGTGTGGGTGGCTAAAGTATAGAAGAGATCGTTGAATGAATGGAGTGTATGAACAGTGGGCAATGTACAACTGAGCAAGCTTGTTCTAATAACAGGTGCGTATTAGCTTCTATATTAGTGTACAGCCGTGCACACTGCACTGTAGTACACACATGGGCATAACTTCAACCTGGAACCCAATAATACATATAAGGACCTAGACAAGATACATAGTATATACTAAAGTGTAAAAACACAAACACCTAATAAATCACTAAAAAAAAGCCTCACACTATCTCAATACATATACATACATCCTATATTTCACACAACATGAGAGAGTAGAGTATTTGGCTGAAACTTCACAGGAGTAATCAGTTTGAAGAAAGAAACAAAATTAATCGACAATGTATCATTTGAGGACGCGGACTTCTATCGTATTTTATATCTTGAGATCGGACGTGAGTACTATGATCGCACAACTGCATCATATGATTTTCTCAGTGCACACTCTTTTGCTGATATTGATCCCAACAAAGGTAGCCTTAAAAGGGGTTTTGCCACAATCATCATTTCATATTATACCTCCTGCCTCCAGGGGTCGTGCTGTCAGCTCTGCGATTAGTGCTGCAGAAGGGGAGTGTAGTGATAGATTTTGAGTTATTGACAACTGATCATATCCATTATGACCTCCGCAGGATGAACAACTCAGCCTTTTTCCTTCACTCTCTGATCACTCGAAAGAATATGGATTCTATTTATCTAAGATCAAGCAGAGCTGTGAGAGACAGTGATTAGTGCTGGAAACAACATATCGTGGCACATAATGCCTTTGAGGACTTGAGTTGAGAGATTCTATACACTTCCTCTATCTCAACAATATGAGGTCTCTTATACACGTGATCTCACAAGCCGACGCATTCCAGTTAGCACCACCTCACACAGACACGCATAGTGTACTGCTTCAGTTATAGATATATTCTTCTTCATCTACTCTATCATCAACTTCCCAACAGACCTCTTATATAGACAGAGAGACTTTTCCTAATACTTATATAACTATAAATACACTCTGCAGAGATCTCTTATAAACAAGACCACTCTACCAAGCATGATAGTTATTGCACTCAAGACAAGAAAAACATGAGATCACGTACATCTTCTCAGATCTTAATGTATCAGCACCTCACTGGTACGGAACACTGGGGGGGCGGGGAGTGATATAACCTCGCGAGCATTATCTTTGCTATGGCAGCACAGGAAGTACGAGCAAGACGACGTTCACTACACAGGTAGCAGTGAGTCACTGTATGCAAGAAGGTGTCTACAACATGTAAAGTAGTTCTAAAGGCTTATATACATGGTAGTAGACACTCCGGTGTTAATACTGGGAGTGTCATGATGCATCTTGTGATGGATAGGTATCTCTTGGCAACGGTGGTCTGCTACGTGTACAATGTATTAGGGTTCTCTATAGATACCTGTGAGATCTAGATATGTGTGTTATCAGTATAGAGACTGGCAGATACATCTTAATAGGAGTCGCGAAGGACAGAGAGTGGATACTATGGGTGATGAGTCGAGGGTAGCGTAGTAAGAGGTGGGTCTATGGTCTTTCTCAACGCATGGTATCAACAACTGGAAGAACATGTCGTGATCTGGATACACCACTAGATACTAAGTGGTTTTTGGGGGGGGTAGGGTAAGATAAAAGGATTGTAATTTTTGAGGGTTAGTTTTTTTTTGGTTGTGTGAGGTTGTGTGTGGGGAGTAGGGATGGGGTTTGGGTTTTGGGAGTTTATTGGGTTGTTGTTTTGTTGTTAACAGAATTTCTTATAGATTTGAGAATGTATAGGAAAATAAATTTATTAAATGTAATAGTAGGGTTCTGGCTCACTATAACCACATGGCTGATATGATGTGGACTCATGCGAGGTTAGAACTGTTATCTGGCCTCTCAGATTAAACGAGCGACTTATCATACGCTACAGTATACGATGTGGGAGTCTCGAAACAGTGTTTCTGAGCGCGAAGTGTCTTTATAATACTAGTTTAGTGTCAGGCACTTACGTGAATAGAGAGGACAAGTGAGCGCGCACTATGTGAGTGGGCTTACTGCTGAAATTTATATGTCTAGAGTATGAATACATGAATACTCAGACAGTTCTATAAGTGAGTTGTGAGTGTCTATATGGAAGGATTCGCTAAGTAACAGGCTGTTTTGACACACACAGAACAACATTGAAGGATTTCATCAGGCGTTGATTTATTGAAAAGACAAACAGTTTACTTAGCAATGATATTTGTATGTCACGAGCACTATTCTATTATGGACACGTGGAATAGACAAGGAGTATTGCATGATGTCATACGGGGTGACATATCTTCTTCATTTTTGTCTTGAGTCTCCTGTCTTATATAACGTTGAGCTAAGTGACACATATTTTCCAAGAATCATATGGTTTATTCACAGTGTGTCAGTTTAACGTACGAGAGTATGATTTCTAGACACTATGTAAAACAATTGAGTGGTGGTGTGGCGATAATAGAGTATAGTAGATGCTCACAGTGTCTAGTGCGGCAGGCACAACAGCTGAGTGGAATGTCTTTATCGCTGTCTTGTTAGATCTAATGAGAGTGATAAGAGAAAACTGCTTGCAATTGCCGTTAAGAGGAATAGCAAGATCAACATACATGCATTTTATATGTCGGAGATTGGTATCTGTTTACATAATTTCAACACTTGCAGTCGGTATTTCTATATTGGTGTTCATTGAGATAGAATGCAGAGAGAACAGGTCGATGCATCTGTGAGCGTGTGTTTTGTAGTGACAGACACGTCTATAGCATCAAGATTGTCAGGACAGGGATGTGTGTTGGGCACACAGGAATGAGTCTTTAGTATATGACTGTATGTGAGGTGTGGTATTAGGCACGTGTGGTATCACACAAATTCGGTCTTCTGCACGGTAGCGTATTAGTTATTTTGATGATTATGTTGTTGGAGATATTTATTTAAAGATAATTTATAAAGGAGAGAGTTAGCAACATTGTTTTTTAGGAGTCAATAAACATAGCATACACTACTTATACAAACGAGCACAAACATTACATGTAGAGATACTCTACTACAGACTGACTCTGGACATTATTAGGCGACAACTCATTTGAGAGAGCAATGAGTGTTGCGTACATACTTATACACACATCATCTTGTTCTCTGGATTTGAGAGCGTGTGTTATGTCACGTGATTAAATACTGGTAAGTGATTTGAACGGTTCGTATATGTGGACACACAACTGTGTAGAGGAAGTATCATTTACAGGGTGTCACACGTATTAGCGAGAGTTCTATGGGAGGTGTAGGCACATGACACAGAAAAGTCACACAGCAGTATCATCAACAAGATGTGGGATGAATGTGTCACGAGGTCATGTGTGTGAGTGACGAGTTGTCAGTACACTATAGAGTTGTCTCACTAAACATAGATTCACAAGTGGTTTTATGTGCACAACGAGTGTGTAATTGGTTTAATTAATACAAGTGTGGTCGTAGTGTTGATTGTAAGAGTGGGTATAGGACAACATCTAGGGGCATTGCTGGAGAGAGCGTTTGTGGGTAATTGTATAGTGGGCAATGGTGGTTGTGACACACTTAGTTAGATGCAGTGTAGGTTGTGCAGAGCTTACTATCGTTAACGTAAGTGAGAGCGACTAGATCACACTTGCGCGATGAAACATTTAGTGGAAAGAGCGTGGAATCACATGTGATAACGACTTATCTAGTGTTTGGCACGGTGTGAGTGCGTTGAGTGTAGTGCTGAGTTTCACAACACAGATCTCATAACAAGCTGAGATTCACTTTAATTGTGAGAGGGGAGAGACACATTCTTATAATACTACTCACACAACAAAACGTGTTATAACATGTGTGTGCACATCAGACACACACACAGGGGATTTTCTGTCATACATTGAAGGTGTAGTACACTACAGTGAAGGTGGTGCGAGTGAGGGTAGGGCACACTGCGGAACATATTATTGCACGTGACAGGAGTCTCGCACAAGCTAGCATTGGCACTCTACTGTTAAGGTGATAATGGAGGTGGGGGTGGAGGTACGTCTGTATATGCATAACGTGTTAACAGGTTTGATGGTGATGGGGGCACATATGTCACAACAGGTACATCACAACACATGAAGTTTTACTGGTGAGGTGTCTAGAGGTTGTGTATTCACAAGGTGGTACGCACTATGTTAGGATGTACACAAGTTAAAGGTGTAACACTGCGTTCTCATTTATTTGTTATGGATATATCGCACACAAGTGGTGTGTGTTGAGATTTACAGTGGCGGGACACACTTATGTGGAGGGTATGAGAGTATGGTCGATGTATGATGAGACTTATATTTTGGACGTGGTTACACAGGCTATCTGGAAACTCCGGATATGACTCATTCACGACATGCTCCTATATTCGGTATTCTGACACGTGGGGTGAGTATCTCGTTAGTATATAGGCAAGGACATGTGTGGCGAGGCAAGACACGTGAGGAGATCGAACTACTGATCAGCATATTAGGAGATGTGGATGCTCTGTGTAGATGGTGGATGTGGGGGCGCAGTTGGATGAGTGTGGTCTCTCTTTGATATCTCTATGTAGTGATTCTGAAGTCAGGTGGTGCACGGTCACACGTTGAGACACAGTGAGTGCGAGAGGACGAGGAGGATGGATGAATGATGAGTGGGTCTGAATTGTTGATGGGTGGATTGTTAAGGTCACATGTTATGATAACATAGAGAGTGCACACAAACACACATGGATATTGGTGCGTGGGTGTTATCACTAGTAGGTGTATACTCTGAGACACACGGTGCGAGAAGAGTAGGGCGTAGAGGATCTAATCAGGAGTTGTGTTATCACTACACTCACAAACATAAGTCATCGGGTATGTTGTGGAGAGGGTTTGAGTAGCGATATAAGATATAGATAGGGTACACTCACACAGACAGTAGTGGATTGGAGTATTAGGGAGAGGGTTGTATAGAGGAACAGTGGGCGTGGCAGACACTTGATGTTGACTGGTATCTCTAGCCACTGTGTTCACGTGTCTGTGGTGAGCATTGAGAGGAAGTGGAACAGGACTAGAGTTAGAGGCGCCATACTGTCAGTAGCTTGTGAGATAGGGTGAGGCATAGTTATGTTCACTTGATGAACAGATCTAGGTATAGTATCGAGAGGTATATTATTAGCAGTGTACACATTATTAGATATGTGCACACAATGGATATGAACACATTTGACATCAGAGATGTTATGTAGGGCATAACAACAAATGGCTATGCAGAAGTTATGTAGGGAGAGGGTGACACACACACAATGTGTGTGTATGTGTATATATTTTTGTGTATATGTTTATATATGAGTTTTATGTGTGTGTTATATATAAATAGTAATGTGGTGGTGGTCACTGGTTTTATTTTGATTGTGTTTTTAGGGTGTTTATGGTTGGGGGTTTAATAGGAAAGTGGGGTTGATATGGGTGGGGTTGGTGGGAGTGGTGGGTGTCTGTGTTTATCTATAGTTGAGTTGGGGGGGGTTGAATATGATTGGTGATGAAATAATGAGGGGGAAATTTGGTGAGGGGTAAGTAGTATTATTAATGTTTGTGATTTATGTTATTGGTGTTTAATTAGGATAGTGGGGAGAGTAGTGTGTATGATGGAGGATGTGGTTTTTTGTTGAATATATGGAGTTGAATGAATATTTAGGATATGTGGGGTTGGATGTTTAGTATGGATTATTGATTTGTGGATGAGATATTTTATATATAATTTATAATTTTTATTTAATTGTGGTTGTTATAATATGTTTATGAGGGGTTTTTTAATAGGTTAATTTATGGATTGTATATAAATTGTATTTAAAATTATTGTATTAATTATAATTATATAATTTTTGTTTAATAAGGTTTGTAAATGATTGTATATAAAGATCAAAGTAAATAAAAATTTAGATGAGAGGGTTGTGTTTTTTTTGAATTTAAGATAATAAAATAAAATTGCTGTGGTTTATAAGGAAAAAAATAGAAAATAAAGTAAGGAGATTTAAATTAATATGTAGTAAATTATATGAAATGCGGAGGACTTTTGCAACATGTTTTCAAAAAACTACCAGCATAAGAAAAAAAAAAAAAAAAGAAAAAGGTCAAATTTCCAGTTTCATTCTGAAATCCCTTTCAGCTATATTGCATCATCATATTGGGTATTTAAAGCACAACTCTACTTCCAATAATAGTTTGAGTCTGCACGTCATAAGCCAAGAAGAGTGGAAGTTGAATTAAGATGTGCAAAGCTGCCAAACATTATGCAGATTAATGCTGCAAACTAAAAGCCTCAAAATAGGAAAAGACAAACACAGGATCAAGCCAAGAGTGTCTGCCATGTGAAAGGTTACAGTGGGGGGGGGGGGGGGGGGGGGGAGTATTTAGTCAGACCACCATATTGTGCAAGTCTCCCATCTTAAAGAAGAGAGATGCTTGTTATTGACATCATAGGTAGACCTCAAATATGACAAAATGAGAAAACAAATCCAGAAAATCATTGTCTGATTTCGAAAGAATTTATTTGCAAATCATGGGTGGGGGGGGGGGGGGGAAATCGGTATTTTGTCACCTAAAAACAAGCAAGATTTCTGGCTCTCACAGACCTGTAACAACTTCAAGAGGCTCCTCTATCCTCCATTCACTACCTGTAGTAATGGCACCTGTTTGTACTTCTCAGTATAAAAGACATCTGTCCACAACCTCAAACAGTCACACTCCAAACTCCACTATGGTGAAGAACAAAGCTGTCTAAGAACACCAGGAACAAAGTTATAGCCCTGCACCAGGCTGGGAAGACTGAATCTGCAATAGGCAAGCAGCTTGGTGTGAAGAAATCAGCTGTGGGAGCAATAATTAGAAAACTGAAGACATACAAGACCACGATAATCTCCCTCGATCTGAGACTCCCTGCGTGCAAGATCTCACCCTCGGTCAAAAAGATCACGAGAACGGTGGAAAAATCCAGAACCACACGGGGACCTATTAAATGATCTGCAGAGAGCTGGGACCACGTAACAGAATACTACCATCAGTAACACACTACACTGCCAGTGGACTCCGATCCCGCAGTGCCAGACGTTCCCCCCTTCTTAAGCCAGTACATGTCCGACCTCGTCTGAGTTTGCTAGAGAGCATTTTGGATGGACCCAGAAGAGTATTGGAGAATATGGTCATATGGTCAGATGAAACCAAAGTAGAACTGTTTGGGTAGAAACACAACGTCACTTTCGGGTTTGGATGAGAGAGAATGCAGAGTTGCATCCAAAGAACACCATTCCACAGAGAAGCATGGGTGGCAACAACATGCTTTGGGGCTGTTTGTCTTCAAAAGGTAACAGGACAACTGATCCATGTACATGAAAGAATGAATGGGACCATGTATCGCGAGATTGAGTGCAAACTTCCTTCCATCAGAAAGGGCATTGAGAAATGAAAAAACGTGTCTGGCGTTCTTTCAGCATGACAATGATCCCAAGCACATGGCCAAGGCAACGAAAGAGTGGCTTCGTAAGAACCATTTCAAGGTCCTGGAGTGGCCTAAGCAGTCTCCAGATCTCAACCCCATAGAAAACCTTTGGAAGGAGTTGGAAGTCCGTGTTTTCCCAATGACAGTCCCAAAACATCACTGCTCTAGGGAGATCTGCATAGAGAAATGGGCCAACATACCAGCAACTGTGTGTGCCAAAACGTTTGACCTTGTTGGCAATGACAAAGTATTGAGAGGAACTTTTGTTATTGACCAAATACTTATTTTCCACGATAATTTGCAAATAAATCACACAGACCATGATTTTCTTGATTTGTTTTCTCATTTTGTCTCGCATAGTTGAGGTCTACCTATGATGACAATTACAGGCCTCTCTCACCTTTTAAAGTGGGAGAACTTGCACAACTGGCGGCTGACAATATTTTTTTCCCCACTGTATATCAAGTGTATTTTTACTTGTAATAAAAGTGGCTACAATCAAGCCAATCCCACCTGTACTGTAGAACATGCAATAAGCATCTGTTACTGTACATCTGTGAACACTCAGGAGCCCTGGGGATCCCTGTGCCTTTCAATGTTGATAAACTAAAGCATATTTTATTGCACCTAAATGGCCTTCATCTTGACATCCAAATGTACGATTATAACTGTACAAGTCAATTCATTTTTCAGGAGCACCGATAAATGCCACCTGTCCAAGTTTACCAACATGGATAAAACAAGGCCTCCGTATCAGTTCGGAAATTAAGCGCATTGATGTTTTAAAATGCAAATATTTTAAAAAGTCTGAACATATGGAGGAGCAGATGCTTATTAGTTTGGTCATATAATATTAATAGAGAAGCCAATCTCTTGTCTTTACATAGAGCATACGCTGTCAACATCCAGTGATGCCAACTGACACTAAGCCCAGTGCCACCCCAGAATGATTTACAGAATAATCTCAGTCACCGCAATGGCCAATGCACAACTTATATTTTCCTCCAAAAAGTAAAAGGATGCATTTTAAAAATATAATAAAGTAGGCATTTTTAACTTAAACCGATGTATTTCCTTTAGTCCCATTCCAAGCGTTTCAACCATTAGGAAACACAACGCATAAGCATTATAAAGTTACTAGCATTAGATATCTGAATCTGTATGACTAGGACATTAAAACTAAAAAAAAAAAAAAATTCAGAGTTTTTACATGTTCCCATAGAGGAGCCAATTACAGTAGTAACTGCAATTTTGGGATCAGGAATTGAGTCTTCCTTTACGGTAGACTAGTTCATGACCTATGGGTTTCCAACTCGGCATCAGTAGGGGAAAATAAAGTTTAACAATTACTTGTACCCCTCGTTTAATCCACATCTCCCCACCCTTGGTTGAACTTGAACATACTGTATGTCTAATGCAATTGTACAAATTCTATAAGCATCGATTCATCCCTTTAGAGTATGTCCCTACTATAGCAGCCCCAAAAACGCATAGGTTCCAATATCATATCCTCCACAGAGTACAAGCACAATTTCAGACTTGTGAAAGATGTTTAGTGACTATGCAGTGTCTAGAATGCAAATATGCCACATTTCTGTTCTCAATGCTTGGGAGAATATGGTCAACTTTAAAACAAATGCAGTGAGCTGAGAATTGTTACCCTATTCTATTACACAGAAACTATTTGGCATTAATGACTTTAGAGCAGTGTCCACCTTTCCTTCTTGGATGCCATGTACAATAGTCAAACATATGTCTTTAAGGTATCCACTATAACCACTTTTTTGAACTTTATACACACGGGTTTGTGGCCACCAACGGTATTCTGAATATTTTTTCCTGCTTCGAGCAAATTTAAAGGATTCATTTTAGAAGATCTAACTGGTCACTATGAAGTGATTACATCAGTTTGTCTCCATTACTAAGGATCCTAGTAAATTCCTTTGATGAAAGAGTATGTATATGCTTTCAATTTGCTCGATGCAGGAAAAAATATTCAGAAAACCGTTGGTGGCCACAAACCCGTGTGTATAAAGTACTAACAAAAAAGTGGTTATGGTGGATACCTTAAAGACATGTTTTAATTTGGGGTTTTTATTTATTTTTTATTTTTTTTTTTTTTTTTATATATAATATATATATATTTTAAATATATATATATATATATATAAAAAATTTTCATTACAACAATTCTCAATCTAAATAGATTTTACATACAAAAGAAATCTTATAAACCCATAAGCAGTGATTTAAAGCAGATGTATATGAGCATATGGGCCAAGAATGATACACTTCTATAGGAAGCACAGTAATTCTGTCGTAATTCTAACCATGGTTAGATCTGCCCCATATTCTATATTTAGATTCCAGCTCATGTTTTGGCATCAATGTTAATGAAACTTCATTCTTTTTACAAAGAGGACATTCATCAATTCTTTCTTGTACACTGATCCAAGGAAAACCACCGCAGCACTTCTATATGGAACTCCAAAATGTAAATCATGGCACGCTAGAGTAATTCCCGTTATATTTACTCACCTTAGTGATATCAAACTTTAAGAATTTCACCTCGAGCTACAAGCAAATCTAAACTATTGTACAGTGAGTCTTACTTTATTCCATGTCTGACAGGTTACCTGGTATTTGTGGCAAGAATGACCTAATCTCCAGTTTTATTCTTGCTATCAAACACGATGGACCTCAGCCACTTATTCGGGGGCTTATCAAGATTTGTTGGTGTAAAGCAATTTAGCCAAGATATCAATGGAATAGCTTTGTGCAAGCTTTGGATACATTAAGAAATGCAGTGCCTAGGAGACTATGGATACAGAACTCCAATCTTTTCATTTACATTATCACTGAAGCATCCTAGGAACCAGGGCTGTGGAGTCGGTAAGTCAAAGCTCCGATTCCTTAATTTCCCAACTTCATCATACACGGCGCATGTTTAAGTGATAACTTTGTTGTAGTAAAATGGTAACAGGCTTTTTTAAATCACCTTATGGTACAATAATCAAGCTTTTTAGCTAGAACAAAATATTTATTGGATACAACTTTAGAACAGAAAATTTTAATAAATTGTAAATATAAAAAAACGCTGTATTAAGTAGGAAAGAAACAGTTCAACAAAAACGGTGATTTAAGAGAACGGCCTCTCTGCACTAACTTGGGTTGGGGGCAAAGCGGTGACCACAGGGGCAACACCTAACATTGTCAGGGTATAAAGGAATTGCCTCAGCCAGTCAGTTCTGATAACCTTTTGAATTCTTCTACTTCTTTGAAAGCAAGTGAAATTTTGGAAAATCTGGTTAGTTTGCTAAGGGAGCGGAATCTTTTCCCTGTGGCAATGCTTTGCCTGCTCCTGGTTATCCAAATACTTTTCAAAATTAAGCTCATCTGATGAGGCTGAAGATATGGGAGCAGTAGCACTGGCAAGACCCAATTTGTCTTGCTCTTGGCACTGCATTGAACTGCACCAAATTTTATATTATGAGAGTCAGTCCATTCCACAGCCTTGCCTGGAGCCGAACCACAAAAAAAAAAAAAAAAACCCACACAAAACGATGCCTAACATTTGGGAGCATATACAAAACCACCAAGTTTTTATTAACTACATTTTTTGGGTTGAAACAATATGAACTACAGCCCCAGATGTACAGCATACACTGTTGGTCCTTTAAGGCAGTGTTCCCCAACTCCAGTCCTCAAGGCACACCAACAGGTCATGTTTTCAGGATCTCCCACAGAATGCACAGACCATAATGATATCACCTGTGCAGAATGCACTGACAATAATGACTTCACCTGTGCAATGCTAAGGAAAGCCAGAAAACATGACCTGTTGGTGTGCCTTGAGGACTAGGGTTGGGAACCTCTGCTTTAAGGCATTCCACCAAAAAAAGGCCACAGATATGGATTAAAGAAATGAGGAAATTTAAAAAAGAAAAAAAAAAAAAAAATCAAAAATAAAACCCAGCTACTTTGAATTTTAAAAAATTCTAACATCCTTCATGCCTAGAGAGAATGGTGACCTATTAAAGAGATATTTCCAGCTCACTTACTCGCTTTAAAACATGTAGGTAAAAAGGAAAATAAGACGATTACTAAATACAATGCTGTGTCAATATTGCCTCATTTCAGAGTTAGGGGCTGTTTTTCCCCTGCATTTTTGGGGTCCCAAAAAAAAAAATAAAAAAAAAAAAATTTGCATCCCAAAAAAACCCCCCAAACAGCGATCAGATCCCAAAGGATCCCAAAGTATAAAAGTAAAACCTTTTTCGTGTTGGGGTGGAAAAAGGATTTTGCCCCTATAGTTTTTAAAAAAAAAGGGGGCCTGCTGCGGGCTTTTGGGGCCAAGGATTGACATGCCAATTTTTTGGGAAAAGGGTCCGAAAGACAATGAAAACCCGAATCAGCGAAACACCGGGGAACGCTGATGCGCCTCCCCAAAGAAAAGCCAAAGGGGAAAAAACACATTGCAGAATTTGATTAACCCTGTTTGGGTCCAAATTTTGGGTTCAAAACAGATCCCAAAAACATAGTAAAAATTTTTTATTTTTCACACTGAAATCAACACGCTGTGTGAACTTTCCCCTTAAATTGGGAAAAAAAAAGAAGCTTAAATTTTTTGACCCAAAAAAAAAAAGACAGAACTCTTGGTGGAATGGCGAAAAGCCTCTTTAATGCTTCTTAGCCCCAACCAGACTTGCTTCTCATATCCTTGAGACAAGCTTTAACCCCTTTTGGAAATGTAACCTTTTCCCATCCTGCAGGTCTTCGAGAAAAATTTTAAAACCCAAAAAAAAAAGTTTTATCCCGTAACCATTTGGGAACAAGGGAAAATTTTCTCCGGGACAACAAATACAGCTTTTTCTATTTCCCCTTTTTAAATTTCCCTTTGTAACCAGGGCATCCTTTTGGGGCAGTGTCTATTTTCACAACCCCTCCATTTGTAAACATCCTGAAACAGGGTCCCTAGAAAAAGGTCTGGAGAGCTGAAATCTAAGTCTGGGGCTGTAGAACAAACCCCGCGCAAAGGTGAGGCCTGAAGAGGCGGTGAAGAGTAAAACTGCTAGATGGGACAACTCCTTTAACGTCATTCGATCTAGCACAAAAGATTTCTAGCGGAAGTAGAAGGCATATCGCTAGGATACGCACAGTTCCTTATCATGGGAATAAGACTGCCATCCTCTTCAAAATCTTTGGCTCTTAAGGTATGTTCACATGGCGTGTTGGATTCATAAAACGCATTCAATAAGCACTGTGTAAATCACATCCAACACGCAGGTAGGTGCATGTTTGGATACGTTTTTTGCTGCAACAGAAACGTACCCTATAGTATTAAATAGGAGGTCTGCTGCACCAAACAGATCAAGAATTGACGTGTCAATTCTTTGAATGGATCCAAAAGCCACAGGTAAAACACATTGGTCATCACTCATACCGATGCGTGTTCTACATTGGAAGCAGTGTAAATCACTGCACATTGTTAGATGCGCATTTGGGTCCGTTACATGGATACTAGCATGCATCTAAAAACGAATCCGGAACGCTGTGTGAACATACCCTTACAGTTTGCCTGTACGGTTTCCTTTCATTTACAGTGAAGTAACAAGCAACACCACTCCTATGAAGAATGCGCTATGCAGAGAAACGGATAGTGAAGGGGTAGAAATGTCTAAGGGTAAGGGGCTCAGTCCCATCCCATCATTAAGTGATCATATAATATGCCATGAAACCCTAACCTTAATACAGCCTACATTTATATTCATTTTGCAGACTTGTTTCTAGAATGCCTTTAAGGGGATGTATCACTTCTTTACTTCGGCTGATTCGTACTGCTCTCAGCTTTTCAACTCTAGAAATGCAGGGGCATTTCTTCCCCTCCCAGCTGGGTGACATCATCCCCCCTTCACTGTTGATGTTGGCTCCCAAGACTCCCCCCTCTGAGTTCCATGTCACTTTTCTCTCCCTATGCAAATCTTATTTAAAAAAGAGCTGTATACATACCACAGGCTGCATTCCATCTAGACCGAGCACTGATGAATCCAGCTTTGTATGAACGGCACAGATCTCCCTTCTATGCAGGAGAGGCCGGGATCGACACACAATTGTGCCGTTTCCTGATTATAGAAGCCCTGCAGTGTAATTCTATTTCTTCTGGCTGTGCAGAGTGAAAATGTGCTGGTCCCTTACTTTGAGTGAAAGGCAGGAATGCAAGCTCTGTGAATACTGTGACGGGGGGGGGGGGGGGGGGGGTTAGGAACAGAATGTAAACGAGCTCTCAGCTAGTGAAATACAAGGAGGGATCCGACCAGCGCTGGATATCCGTGTAAACAGAAGATAAGGGATCCTGTGATAACAAGACAGCTTTGCTAATGGACATCTAATTGCAAAGTTACTTGTATTCACTGTCCCCTTATTCTGAAGACCATTTAATGTAATGATACAACCCCTTTAATTGTTCCATACACACTGTTTGAAAAAGATCCATGCACATGATTTCAAGGTCAACTGTGCTACATGTGAACATGCCTAAGACCATGTCAGATGGGAAAAGTTAAATTATTGTTCAAGACAACTGCAAAAAAAATAAAACCCACAAAACCGACAACTAGGATGTCCACCTATTTCCATACCAACATATTATACAACTATAAAGGCCACTTTCAAATAGTGACCAAAATACTATTGCGTGAAAGCCAAAGCCGGGAATTGGTCCAAACAAGGCTATGGAGTGTGTCCATTTTGGTGGAGTCTGAATCGTTATAAAATGGACAGACTGAAAACATAATAAAGTTGGTCCACTTAGTTCAATCCATTGCCAAGAGCAAAAGGAATTGGTCTTGCCAGTGCTACTACTCGCATATCTTCAACCTCGGAGGAGCTGAATTGGAATTAAGCAGGCAAAGCGATGGCCGGGAGAGGGGGAGGGGGATTCTTCTCCCTCAACAAACAGATTGGCCAGATTTCAGCAACATTTTTCACTTGTACTCAAAGTAGAAGTGTTCAACCATTCATCAGAACTACGCATGTTGAAATTTCCCTTTACCCAAATTTTAGATTTTTTGCCCATGGGTCCCCGATTTGCCCCAAAACACAAGTTAGTGTAGAGAGGCCGTTCTCTGCCTGGAAATGAGATCAGATCTGATCTATTAAAGGGCACTGATGGAGGGTTTTCTTTTCACAGACTCAAAATCTTACTCAGTACTTTGTGTTAAAAGCAGTTTTTCCACCCAATTTTTGCAGCGTTTTGCATATTTACAATTTAAGGTTTTTTTTTTTAAAATCCTACAAAAAAATTTATTTTAAAAACGACAAACGGGAAAACAATGTTTTGAATGAATACAAAATGGTTATTCCACTGCTCCAGGAAGATGAATAAAAACTTCACTTTATTGATAATCCATTAAAACGGCATGACAATGTGGCACAAGTATCGGCTGACGCATTTCAGGGAAAAACCAAAAAAATTTGTTTGGTTTTTTTTTCCCCGAAACAGTCAAACGAAACTTGTGCTGCATTGTCATCTTTTTAAAAGGGGATAATAAAGTAATTTTTTATTCATCTTACTGGATTTGGGGATCAACCTTTTTTTTCATTCGGATTTTTACCTCTGTCCCCCAAGCGGATCCGTGCCTCTCCATCTGTGGGGGGGGAGCGGGTTACTTCTTTTTTCATAAAATTTTTTTTTTTGACCTTTGTGACTTTAGGCTCCTATCTCCCCCATCCACTACAGCTTTGTCTATAAAATGATGGGAGTCTCACATTCAATCACTTTAGCTTTGCCATCTTATATGTAACTTTGACCTGCAACTATTTAGCATATGCTAAGTTATCAGTTTCTTGTCATGAAACTTCATTGTTACTCTTTTGCTCCTGGTGGTGGAACAGTTATACTACAAATTACAACCTATTCTCACATAATTTAGTACATCATCATTAGGTTCATTCACAAGTGAAAAGGACAGATTCGAATGGAGGAGCAGCCATGAAGAGGATTTCCCCCAAGAAAAAGAAACTGCATCATCCAGCTCGATAGTCACCTTTGGGCCCAAAAAAATTTTTATCATGTGAGGCCACTTTTGGTACAAACCAGTAGTATTATATATGGAATACCTTTTAATTTTTGGTTTTTGGAATTTTGCGGGGGGCCTGAAAAATGGAAGAAATAAAATGAAGTCCTCCCCCCATTTCAAAAGCCAAGAGATGGGCCCCAGCAAATACAGTCAATTGGTCATCAAAAGGTTTAAAAGCTCTGGCATGACAAACATGGCAGTGGAGGCGGCTCATATACTTTGTAAGAGTGAGATCACAGAAGTCCATGCAACGCGCATTACACAAGTCTGGAATGGTGGCCCAAAAAAAGGTGAGGCAGAGACTTCAATATCATAAGCGTCTGCTCAAGTTCGCAAAAAAGTCCTACAGGTAGACATTAGAAGATTGAAAACAGGTGATTTGGAGCAATAAAATGAAAGTCAATAATGGGTTTTGAGGGTCAAAAAGGCTAATGGATTGAAAAACGGTAAGTTCTTGGAAAAACTATGGGTGTTTTAAAGCCAAAAGGGGTTTGATCTTGCCGGATAGACGGTGATCTCAATGAGAGTGTCCTACAAGATTAGTAGCTTAGTACAAAATTGAGTACTATGGATATGAAAAGCACGACAGTGTTCCAGCAGGACAAGAAAGTGTCTTGAGTTTGGTAAGGAAATTATTCAATGATTAATAAGTAGAGTTGCGCTTTGGCTTCCCAGTCCCAAAACCGCAACCCAATTGCACATTTGTGGGTAAGTTGAAAAAAAAAGTGTATGTGTAACAATCACCAGTCGCCCAAAATTTGGGAACGGCAAAAACCCCGCGATCAGAATTTTGTCAGACCCCGCTTGAATCTGCCAGGCCCGAAGGATTTAGGCAATTGAAAGCCCAAAGGGGGATTTACCAAATACTAAAAAAACAAAATAAAAATTTTTAGGAGCAAAAAAATAACAATGCAGTTACATACAAAAATCTCAGAACAACAGATGTAAAAAATTGCACCGTATAAGATACCCAAGATTGTCTTAAAAAGATTTTTGTTCGCTTTCAAACTGTAGTGGATCCCTGAAAATGAAGCCTGAAAGTCAAGTTCAAAGCATGGTTATTTTGCTTGTCACTATGTTCCACCTAAATGGCTTTATCATAAGGGTGTTAACAAGCCTGGAGATACCATTTTACAAACAGTAAGATCATCACTTACACCTGTGCCACCTATGAGGGAATGGGAGCCTGAGTGGGAGCTTTGGCTTACAGACACCATAGCCCTGGGTCCAAACCACAGAAGCTGTAAATATTTCCATTATACTTATATAGACTGCACTTCTAGTGTTGGCTTCTACTAGTGCAAAACAATGCCCAAAATATTGGGCCTCATTTATGAGCGCACAAGACTGTTCTTGTTGCCTATAGCAGTAGGACCTCCAATTTCTTTTCTCTGGAAAAATAAAACCTATGTGGAGCTCTGATTGGTTGCTGTGGCCAACAAGGGCAGTTTTACACTTAGACTTTTCATAAATGAGGCCCACTGTGGAGAAGTCAGCTTTCTTGAAACAAGCTTAGTAATTTAGGTCTACTGGTTTTTCAATAAACTAGACTGGATATCTCCATACTGGAGCGGATCTTAGAATGAAGCCTCTACAATTCAATCACTGCACTCTGGAAGCTGCTATAATCATCTTTTATGGAAATGTTCCAGAAAATAAGGAATAAGTATTATATGACTAAACCATCCATGGATAAAATTATTGAATGCAAAACTGGAACAAAGCAGGAACAGATGAGCCCTCTAAATGAGCACAGACTAGAACAAAGATTGGGAAAGGTTGCTGACTTTGGTAATTTTTAAGCCAATAATTGTGGAGAGGTTCTCCAGGGAAAACGAAGAACTGGACTTTCATTTAGAGCAGGGAATGACTTTTTAGCTCCTCATACTGAAAAAAACAGTAATGCTACTCATGGTTTGCGCAAACATGTTTCAAGGTTAAAAATACTCTTGGCTACTTGTATACTAGCATCTTTCCTGGCAATCAAATAACCTGCTTCAGATGTTGAATATTTACAGATTTGAACTCTAAGGTCTTGTATGTACTAGCACGAAAAACCCGAGTATTTCAACAGAAACCTTACAGTTACAATCAAAATTATTCAACCCTCATTGGAAAGAAAAAAAAAACAAAAAGCCCAACATGTTCATTCTTCTGAGTGAAGCCATGTTGGATCCCACTCCTGGAGGAGTAATGAGGGTCTGCCCCCATTGAAATAGGACTAACCCTTATCCAAATCAGAAGTGAGCTCCGGCTCTATAACGTAAAAATACTTAACAGAAATATAAGGTACAGTCTGGGAAAAAATCCAACGTAAAAGCCTCAGTAGAAATCTAACATGTGACCCTACCATAAAGATAAAAACCCAGAAGCCTAAAAAGCACAAATATGTTGTAGCTATATAGCTTCAGCAACATGCTATGGATCCTTCCATAAACAAGGAATTAACACAAAATATATGGAGGGGTCAAATGTAAAAGACAAAACTATACACAGCTTACTTACAAAAAGAAGTTCATTCCTGAAGACAAAGGAGCAGTCACCTTATACACTTTTATAACTGGTTTTTATTGCATTTAATAAATTTTAACTGTTGTGGCCTACAAGCCACATTTAACAGGCATACACATATATAGATGAAATTTGCATTGGCATAGAGAACTGGATATTACATCCATCATCACACAGGGGCATCCTAATGATTACAATATAGTTCATAGTCCTGTGAGGCTGTTCAAGATGTTATCTCCTGTGTTCTACAGAGATTCACATGCAGATCATATCTGTGTATTTGGAACAGGAAAAAAAAAAAAGTTCGGAAATCTATAACCTTAGGAAAGGAGGGAAGGAGAAGACTAACACAGGGGAATCTGCCCATGTCTTGGGCACCCAGCACATCCCAAGGGGGACCAGCAACCCAATGGACACTCAACTGGCAGGACTGTGGTGATTGTTAGAATATCGAGTTCGTTAATGGATGTAATGTACCATGCTGTGAATTCAAAAAAGTGTTTTATTTCTGTTTTGAGGTGTGTGGGAAGGAGGGTAATAAAGATACCATATTTAAAAGAAGTGTTGTGCTTGTTGTTCCTTTTGCAGCACCGTCTCGACCCAGTCCATTCGGAATATGCGAGATAATTTGTCTAAAAACCGTTTACAACTTTAATAAAAGCAAGCCACTACCGATTCCTAATGTTACATATTCACAATTCAAGAATTTTAGCAATTTGAAGAAAGCATGATTTTTCAAGCCAAAGGATTTGTGGATATGCACAGGGGGTCAGCCTGCATCAATTACCTTCTTTCCCAATAAAAAAAAAAAAAAAAAAAAAAGGACGTGTGTCATAATCTAATGAACACACATTCTTTTGTTTCGTGCTAAACTAGCATGGAGGACAGAACCAGACAGATTTAGAGCTGTACAAAAGTGAGATACTTTCCACTGGAAGAAAGGATTACAATGTAACCAAGTGGAATGTGCTAAGCAGCAATGTTTAACCTGGACGTTGGGGCCAAACCATGATAGCACAGTATAGTTATTTCTACCCTGAAATTCAAGGAAGTGTGATTATTTACAATTGTTGTGCAAGGATAAGGGAGGAGGAGTAATAAAAAAAAAAAAAAAAAAAAGTTACTTAAACTTTCAATCTTACAAAGCCACTTAACATTTTTGTGTTTGTTGAATCAGCATATTAGGGATTTAAAGTTATTAAATGTATAGACACATCAAAACCACCGCAAAATGGAAGGAAATAAAAAAAAAAAAACACAAAAGAAAGGTTAGTCAGAAGACATAAAAAAAAGCTAGAAACAAAGAACTTAAACCTACAGGACATTAATCACAACTTGGATTACACAAAATGTGTCAAAAAAGAAAAATGCATACATAACATACTGGTCTCATGGCTAAGCCTGCACTGAATGCCAGTCATAGCAGACCTACCCTTCAAGCGGTTTTCTTAATGATAATGCATGAACCATAGCAAATGCATGGCCATTAACAAGCAAACTAAATTAAAATCCATCTTTAAGTAAAGACTGCACGGACCATTAAATTGGATAGCCAGCATGTAATTGTTTTCCATGAATACAAAAATGGGCCATGTTCAGCAGAGCAGGAGCAGCTCTGTTCTGACCGAGTCAAATCATGATAGGAGAACCAACCCCTATCTAGACCAGTCATATGCCCATAACGGAGGGGTAGGAGGATTCGTTCTTAGAAGACAACCGCTAATGTATTTGTTATTGGCTAGAGGATGACAGGGCAAAGATAGCCAGCAATTTCAAACATCAGAAATTCTCATTTCAAATATATATTAAAACGGGTTTAAAAGGAATTTGGCCTTTAAGCAATGACCCGACCTTATAAGAGGTGAAAAGACCAGTGCTTGCGCAGTTATCCCCTTTTTCCTCTATGGCAGTTTCAAACATGTGCGACTATACTTGGAAAGTCAATAGATTCTAAAGGGGGAGAGCTGCACAAGCAAAGCCATCCACCTATTTACAGAGAGCGACTTCCAGCAAGTGTTGAGCCAGCCTCAAACTGCCTTATGACAAAACCCCTTAACAGTTTTTTTTTTTATTTTTTGTTAGGTCCTAAGAAATGGACACGTTCGTTTACCTGTTGAAACTAGTTAAGGAATCAACAGGATATATGGGCAGCTTATAGTGAATTGAACACATTTCACAGAAAAGGATGCCCAATACTTTTCCAGTGCATGATAGCTCAGGATTTAAGAGGGTATATCAGCAGTTTAAAGTGGAACAAATGTGTTCATTCCACTAGAATTTACTCCTATGAACTGATTCATTCCCCGCAGGGAAAGTATTGGACCCCCACTTCTATGGAATGAGATATATATATATAGATCTCTCGCTCTAAGAAACAGGTGCCTAATACTCTTCCATATTAGGCACCCAGAGGTCTAATACTTTTCCTGTGAATAATAGGTGGGGAATGAATCGATATACATGAGCAAATTATAGTGGAATGAATACAATTGTGAATCCACTTTAAACTGCTTATATACCCTCTTCAATCCCCATGCATCATGCACAGGAAAAGTACTGGGCACCTTTTTTTTCCTATGGAATGTGTTCAATCCACTATAAGCTGCCCACATATCCTGTTGATTGACCTAATTTTCTTCAGGTAAACTAATAGGCATCCATTTCTTAGGACCTGTCGGTTTTTAGATATGCTGCACCTATATCTTGTTCATTCTCCGTCTATCACGCACAGGAAAAGTGTTACGTAAGCAGTTTATAGTGGAATGAATAGTCCATAGGAGGTGCCCAACACATTCCCTATGCATGGAAAGTTATGAATGAACAAGATATACCGTAGTAGCCGCAAATCTATCCTGTTCATTTTTTTTTTATCTATCATGCACAGGAAAAGTGTTAAGCACCTGTTGCTATGGAATGTGTTCATTTCACTATAAATTAAATTACACTTCCTGTGTGTAGTAAATGGGGAATGAACATGACAAACCGTTTATAGTGGAATGAACCCATTCCATAGAAACAGTTGCTTAACATTTCCTGCGCATGATGGGGATTGAATAAGATATGCCGCTCCTAGATCCTGTTCATTCCCCACCTATGCACCTATTTCTATGCAATAGGTGTTGATTCCACAATAAACCTCTGTATCCTGTTGATTCCCATCTACCACACAGGAAAAGTGTTAGGGTATGTTCACACAGCATAATCGCAAATACACGGCGAAATGCGCCCGCAATTACTGTAATCCATAGCTCTCCTAGAGAATTATTGATTGCATCTCATCCTCTCGCGTGTACAATGCCATCGTATTGTACGCGCAGCGAGATAAGTGACATGTTAATTACTTGCGGCGATTACACACCGCAAGCACTGAATGTCAATGGGGCCGGCGGGCTGCCGGCCCCGCCGTGCTGCGGGAGTCTACGCTGATCAGTGCAACTCCCAAGTCACCCAGCGTATTGCAGCGCGTACTGTACATGCTGCAATTCCGCCGTGTGAACATACCCTTAGGGAATGAACAGGATACATAATGAACACATTCCATAGAAACAGGTGCGTATCATGCACAGGAAATGTATTAGGCACCCGCTTCTATAGAACATGCGTTCATTCCACTATTGACTGTACATATGTTCTATTTATTCACGCTCCATTCAAGAACTGGAAACCTTTTTACCTCTCCTCAACTAGTAAGAATGTGGATACTTTTTGATCGTTTTTTCTTCATGCCAGTTTAGTATGACCGTTTCAAAAAGAAACAGAGAGAACCAAAAATGTAATAACTACATTATTAAACAGACTTTCCATCATCAAAAGTGTGGCCGATATTCTCCTTCGTGCTGGCCACAGAAATAAATATTTAAATTGAGAGGTAAGAGTTTGACTACGTGCTAAAAACACCCCATACTGATCCTTTAAGAATCACACTGGATTATTTCAGAACACAATAAACCAAAACAATCAGAAGAAATCTCCATAGAACAATTTTTATTCAGGTAAAAGATTAAATACAGAATTCAACAATATCTTAAAAATACAGAAAATGGGGAAGAAACTATCAAAAGGGCAATATATGCAATATAAAAGTAGTGATGGAAATCCATATTAACATGACCCAGATAAATATAATATATAGAAAAAAAATCCAACAAAAAGTGTAATATATACAGATAAAAAAAAATATGCTGCATATATTGAGTAAACATATAGGGAACATATGTAAAGTGCACGTGCAATAAATAGTAAACCCCTAATACTCAGTCATTAGAATTACATAGTAAAATTTATATAAATCAAGAAAGCAAAAACAATGATAGTATAGCAATATTACCCAAAATGATAACAGTCACGTAAGCTCAGAACACAGTGGAATCTGCTTCTAAGGGCTTGTTCACACGACGTTTTTGTGATCCGTTTTACGGATTTGCAAAACGGATCTAACAATTGTCAGTGTGATTAAACATTGCTTTCAATGGCAAAAGCGCATCGCTGTTCACACGAGTGATCGCCGATGCGCTTTTCGCGATCCGCTTCAAGAATTGACATGTCAATTCTTCTTGCGTTTTACGCAAGAGAAATCCCCATAGGAAATAATGGAGTGCGCTTTTGGCATCCCGAAAGCGGATCCAAAAGCGCAATAACATTTGGTATTTGGATCCGCTTTCATGCCATAAAAACGATCCGTAAAACGAATTGGATTTAAATTAAATAAAAAATTTTTGAATATTATGTTTGGGTTATATTTTGTATCATTTTAATGGGAGAGCTAATTTTTCTGATGCAATGTGCTATTGGAAAATGCCTTCATTCTACATGGGTAAAGGAGAGGAGAATAATGTCAGTCCCACAGCCCCCAGCATACCACCGGATGCACATGGATGTCGGGTCTGAGTTTGAAAACTATTGGTTGATTTAAAAAATAAAAAATAGGGGGGGGGGGGGGTGGTTTCTAAAATCATAGGTGTATGTACAGTTGATTGACACTAGGTAAAAAAAGGTTTTTTTCTTGTTCATTGATGGGTTATATTATATTTAAATTGCAGTTTGATAGGTTGATTTAAATAAAGCATTGAAAATACGGATCCAAAAAATGGATCCGTAAAACGCATGCAAAAAAGGATCAGCTGTTGCGTTTTCTGGATCCGCTTTTTGGATGCAGTTTGCATCCAGTTTTTGCAGGTTAAAAACGGATCCATAAAACGCATCAAAAACGTCGTGTGCACAAGCCCTAAAACCCACACCTCTGCATGGATTTCAGACACGGACTTTACGGCTTTTTTTCCTGCAGTCAAATTTACAGCTACCCGGCTATCAGACAATTAACTACTTAAACACAGAAGCGAAGAACTGAGTGACAAGTCGCTTCTATTCCTCTATATTGGCAGTTGGAAATCCACAGCAGAAAAAGATCTGTGCTGTAGTTAGTCATGCAAATTATGACAGATTTCTTATTCAAATGAATGGGACATGAGTTTTATGTAGGTTGACACAATCCATTGTAAAGCCTGCACTGACTGAAGGTCTGGAAGTTTTTTAACTGGACATCTCCATTTGATACTTTGTGCTAAAGCACCCAATAAAATATGGCATCCATACCATCTATCCATTATGCATCCAATGGGCGGTTAATTCCGTTACTGGCTGATCAGACTCTTTGGGAGACAACATATTGAAGACATGTAATCATTCTTGGAACAGTTTATGCACCATTTTTCAGAATAGGCACCTTTAGTCTCCATTTTAATCAGCTCATAAAAAAGGAAATTCAGTACAACCTGCCTGTCATTTAGTCAGTTTCTTTTTTGCACCACCTCAAAGCTGGCATATATTTTACACCAATAGCTTTTTCCAAAATGGCACACACACATACACACATCTAAAACATCTCAATTCTGGTCACCCCCTTCATAAAAGTTTCAAAAAGCACATATACACATTTTTATCTAGCATTCCTTTATATATTTTGCTGACTCTCAAGCCAACCTGACGCTGGATGCAATCTCCATTTCTTTAATAAAGGGTCACACTATGTGGCCCCAAAGCCCATCTGTGCAGAACCCCAGCAATCAGGTCACAAACCTGCCTAGTCTTGGCCCTCACACATCAAAAAGCAATACACTATTTTAAACATATTTTCCCCGGAGAGGCCATTCTATGTTCAGTTTGGTTTCAACAATCATGAACATTTTCCTGGTAAAACATCTGTATTCGTGAAACATCTGCAGTGATTGGAGGTATAGTAGCACCTCTCTGCAGTAAGGTACTACGTGTTCTGCACGCATCTTTACATGTGCCAGGATAAGCCGCTCCTTTGGAACACAGTTGAGAGCTCCATTTTTTTTTTCATAGCACATGGTGTATAAAGTACATTACCCAAAAACGCCCCTATCCTCACTGATTTCCAGCAGCTCTTTGATGTTCTGTCTAAGGACTTATATTATCTGATTAATTTTCTTTAATTTTGCTGGGATCCCATTTTGGACTTTGGAACCAGTTACTAGTTTTCCATAGAGTTAAGGTTTAAAACATACAATATTAATTGGTTCTGGGATGGCCATTGTATACTGAGGGACCACTTTATTCATCTTCGATATTTGATGGCACCATTATGGTGGGCACTGTTAGGCTGGCATTATAGGACTATGTGCCATTTTAAGCATTCTAAAATGAGCAATCTAGTAAACACTTGTATTCGCTTTGGATTTCTTCCTCAAAGGCGTTTTTATGCCCTACATAATCATAGCAAATCCACAAGCTATGCCAAAAAAAGAAAAAAAAAAAAACTGATATGTTGAAGACTCCAAAGACTTTGGACGAGGAAGAGACAGATGTCAAATTACAGTTTGAGAGCCACTTCTGTAATCCCCCAAAACTGCTGTTAAAATCGGCATCTCATATCATCCTGAAGAACTGAGTAGGGTATCCCCCATTCTGACCTCTGGCCATACCTGAAGTGGAACCAAGACTCCTCAGCAACTTTGGGTATTTACAACTGACGTGCCATAAAGGCCTCAGATGGGGAATACCCCTTTAAGATTTACCATGGCCTCTGGAAGATGTACAATATGACAGTGTGATCTAAAAAAACTTACAGCAGAGATGCACAAAAGACGCAATGAAGAAAAAGTCAACAACAAGATTTTACAAAGGAGCACATGTCAGTGTATGTTCCAGATCTGCATACAACAGGGCAATGCTGACAGCATCAGAACCTGCCTAACGCAAGATATGTATGGAATTTAAGGCGAGAAAGCCGTTAACTTTAAGACCGTAGACTTCCAGATGAAAAACAGAACCCTCCTCTGGAAGAGGACTTCTATTTCAGAGGAAGAGCAGTTACCACTTGCAATTCGTGTAAGGAAATTCCACTTAATAGAACAATGTTTTGCTTCAGAATGACAAAAAAGATGCAAACACTTAGGCAATTAGCGAGGAATTCTTATCCTAGTATATTAGCCGTCAGACCTTCGGTGATCATAAATGTACAGCCTACTAAGACCCCATTACATAGATACCAATAAGGGGAGGGGGAATCCAAGCTCAAACAAATTCAAAATGGTTTAGGACAAGCCAGCTCTTAGCACTTGCCATTTGCCTCCTTTTTGTTGAAGCAAAATGTGATTGCTCAAAACGAGGTCTTACAACTTACTCAACTATCTCGCTCTTGCATCACCCTGACCAAACAAAAAGGAATAAATCTACAGATAAAAAAAAAACAAAAACACACACGAAACCTGTAAATCCTTGCTTATTCTGGTCTTAGATATCCAGGTGGTAGTCTCACTCAGTGATCGATGGCCTCCCTTTTACAAGTGTGCATACAGAGGAAGGTGTGTGTTGGCAACCAGTAGCTGATCCTTTCACTTTTGAATGAACCAACCTCTGTTCCAGCGCTGGCTTTCCCTAGGAGTTCGTTAATCTTCCAAGTAATTTGACATCACCGATTGGCTGTAGCAGTCAAGTGTCACTCTTTTATATCAATGTTAAGAGCCTCACACTTTCCAATGTGGATGTAAGGTGTCGTCACATTTCAAAGAAACACAGAGGAGCAGGTAGATCAGGCATTGGAACAAAGGTGGAGGAGGAAGGGGGGGAGTATAGTCTATTGTTAACCAATAGCGAACTTAAAATTTTGAATGAACCAGACACCCCCTTTAATTAAAATACAGAAGGTAGCCAAATCCGATTTATAACTACACTGCTGCTTTAATCAAAAGTTACTTTAGTTATAGCTTAAGATATGTTAAATGACTTGTGGTCAAAGTATATTTCAGTACATAACATATTGAACCAGTGGTCAGACAGGTACAAAGAAAGCAGTATCCTTGAATGTGTTTTCACTACAAATGATTAGCTTTAAACCGTTAGGAAAAAAGTTAAAGACCGTTACCAAATCCATTGCTGTTCCAATTTTGCTTGGTTTCAGAAATAAAGCAATTCTTATTTTCTGCTAGTCTACACAAGCTTCCCTAGGTTACTATCTCTGCTGTTCTTGCCTTAGCTGCCCTGTCAACCATAGGGAGGTCACTCCCTGCTGAAGGTCAACAGTAAAACAGGAGCTTGTTTATCTAAGTTACTAACCTTAACCCTTTAGAGCACTGTAGCCTTCTGCCATACTGTTTACCAACTTATTATAGCAATTTCCCTGTAACAGGATCAGCTAGAAATAGCAAAGCACCCACAGCTTAACCAGGAATCGTGAGCCTGAAGCTGGCTGTGAAGAGCAGATTGTAGGCTTTTAAAGGGTTTTCTCACCATACGGTTTCAGTGTTTAGAGCACCTACCCATGAAATGTATGCTCCAGTGTCCAACACATTAGAGAAGGCAGTCCTGTATCCCGTTTACTACAAGCGAGGACCCAAGCCATAAAAAAATGTAATCTGCATAATTAAGTCATTCCCTTCCCCCTTGAAAAATGAGGTGGAAATAGTCGCAATATTCTTGTTCCAATACCCAAGTGTTTGCTGTATTGTCAGACGATACAGGATTATAACATCACAAAGTATAAAAAGGAATAAAAAATGAAATAAACATTCAACAACAAATTATGGAAACAAAGAAAAATCTAGGAATTTAAAGATGGTTAAGAATAGTGATCGTCTAACATTCAGCGGGGAAATAGCCGAGGCGGTTAAGTAAATATGTCCAGAAATGATGATATTTTAGAATCTTTCATTCAGTTACTGGCTCTCAGCGTTTAATAGTAACGCATACACAGTCTGTTGCACACCAGTGAACAACCTCTAGTAGCTGCAAGTCTATATAATCTCTTGTGCTTACAGATCTATGAAAAACATTGCTGCAAGCTTTCACTTTTGAGCTCATCTGAGGGATATGGGTGCATGTTCCCTATAAATGATTGCTTAAAGGGATTGTCTCACTGCTTTTTATGTTAAAGATCTTGCAAAAAAAAAAAAAAAAAGAGTCACCTTTTAATATATGTCCATTAAAGGTAGTATCCTACCTATTCTGAGATACCCCACTTATATGGGCTGCATCAGCTCCTCAGATCACTATAGCTACAGACCTGGCTTCTACTGCAGCCTAGTAGAAGACAAGAAACATGCCCCTGAATTCAAAATGAAACCAAGAAAACCAGACTGAGGTGAGATGAATCAGTGCAGTGAGTCAACCCCTTTAAGTATTAAAGGCTAGTGTGTGTGTGAAAAGCAGGATATACAAATTCGATACAATCCACTAGACCCACCCATACACATGAACGCTACTTGGATGAGCGTGAATGTGTTTTGTGTTGAGATAAGCTACTCTTGTGGTGGGGTTGCAAAGCTGCTGCCAAAAAAAAGAAAGGTTCAAAAGGCTACATCTACAAGGCAATTGTAAGATATCGGATTCTGTTATGAATCTGACCAGTATTTTACAATCGTTTGTTGTATGTTTTTTTGGGATTTCGGACAGTCCATTAACATTGAACTGTACTATAGTTTGCCTTACTCAAGTGAATTACGACATATTATAGAACACGTTATTCGAGCCAATTTTGGCTTGGAAATCAGACCCCAAATTTCAAGCTGTGTAGACTACTGCCCGGATTTTCTATTGCAGTCTATGGGGGATGATTGTCAGATTTTTGCAGATTCTAAATACCGAATCATCTTAAAAATCCAACAGTAAACCAGTGCCATTTAGATGTAGCCTAACACTCCTGACATCTGTTGTAGCAGTCAGGAGGCCACCATACACATTTGATGGCTGGCCATTTAATTTTTTTTATATATATAGGAATATTCCGCTAAACCACTGAAGTGATCCATTATATCAGCAGAGATTGTATTCCACATCAAAATTTTGTATTTTTTTAGTACTACATCGAATGTGCAAACAAAAACTCCCATAACCTGGCAAAGCCGAAAACGTTAATAAATGATACTCCCTATCTACATAACACTTGGATAGTTTGGAGCTATAAAGACAATGTTTCCAGTACTAATACTGTAAATTTACTCCAGAAACACATTCCACAAAACGTTTAGTGGATCCAGATCCAACTCCCACTCACTTTCTGCTAAGATAATCAGTCCCGAAAGTTTGTTATCCAATACTCCAATTAGCATTTTAGATGTGGGAGACAAATGTGGTGTAAAATGCAAGTCTATTTGGAAAAAAACAGCTCTCTGTTAGCATATTTCTTTTCCCAAAGCTAATGATGTAAAAATTCCACGAGGATACTCATTTTTCATCTTATCTGTCAATATGTTCATTTCCTGGGTTCAGAGCCATATTGGATAGAACATAGCATGAGATAAGAACATGAAGTTGCGTAAACTGCTAGCTGAATGTGCAACGTGCCATATGCTGTGCCAAAAGCGTTAACTTAATTGGACGGCATGGCTGGCTTTGTTTAAAAGGCAAGCATTTTGTATACATCTTCTCCATACATACACTGTTCCGGGTAAAAGCAAATGTAATGACCCAAATAATTATGCACACAGAATATTAAACGATTGCACATGGACTACTAAAGTTAAAACCAACTATAGTAAAAGGTTAGGAGAGTATCCACATATTTTCATTATATGTCCAGCTGCTACAGTGCCAACACTGAGGCTCAATCTTTTTCTGAAGTGGATCTAAGCAGTCACCGGTAATGAGCTTAATGTAATCACATGGATGCACCTCAAGAGGTATTGATGTGACCTCAAAATGCTCTAGTTCTCCATCCGAGAGCATCTGTACAGTTCTGTGGGAAGCCAAGTTGAGTCATTGGTTGCCCTACCTTGTATCATGCGTGTCTAACATTGGTTGCATCATTACTCTATACAAACAGATGATTTCTACCATGTATGTGATGGGTTTCAACACGTGGAATGTATAGAAATTAAAAGGACACGGATGAGCCCTGACTCATAGGGATAATCTGCCTCCTAACATTCTCCATGGCGAATATGCACAGAATGTGTAGACAACTTGTGTTAATTCATTGCTTTAAGCAGTAGTCTGCATGTGAAATTATTATATATATATATATATATATATATATATATATATATATATATATATATATATATATATATATATATATATGATATACTAATAACTATATATTATATATATATATATATATATATATATAAATAAAATCAACTACCAGACGGACACCTTCAGAAGACTTTCAGAGTCAATGACCAGAGCCATTTTGTCAGCGCAATTGGTTTCTAATTTTTATGACTAATCCATGTGTGCAAGCATGAATCTTGATATATAAAAAGTTTAATGTTTTATTGTGAAAGGGGATTGGATTAAAACCTTTTCGGAATACACAGTATTATACCAACTTCCAGCATCCAAATTGGACACCAATTAAATCCACCCAAGTAAGGACAATTGTGTTGGAACTACAAATATTCTTATGAGAATTTGGCTTGCCTCTTTAAAAAGTTTTGTGCTTGCAACCTGTCGATTAATGGAATTAAGACGGTAAGAATTTGTTTATATAATGCGGAAATTTTCTGCAGCGCTGTACAAAAAGTCAAAGCTCCATCATACATACATTTCGCTGTACTCCGTTTCCGCATTAGTAACAACTTTACACACCCTATACAGGAGTACACTTTGGAGCTCTAAGAGCAAGTTTACATGACCGAGTATATCAAACCAGAATCACACAGATTCTGACTTTAAATACTGATCTACAACTAAAAGTAAACCATCCCCAATGTGTTCATTCTTCCATCGCATTCCATGAGGAAAGTTTACGATTTAGGTCAATGGGGATGGCTAAAAACATTGTGCAAAACCAATCCAAAACACTTTTGTATGTGGATCTGCATCCAAAACTCCATAGAGATGTTTGGGACTTTTCTGACCATAAACCTGCCGGAAAAAAAACCCCACCAAATTCCAGATTAACTACCCATTGAAAAACACTTAAATCGGACATGGTTCTCAATGATAGAATCCGACAGTAAGTTTCACTCGCTGTCTGTACCCTAAAGCTTTCAGAACAGTTTGTGAAGTGACAAACCTTAGAATGAGAACTTTAAACTGCTGATCTATACCCATAATACTTCAATCCAGTCAAAGTCAATAAACACTTTGGCAAAAAGGTATAAAAATAAAATTCATATAAAAGTGATAAAATGCCTTGGCGAGCTTTCAATAGCTACTAAAACTTCTGGGGCATAAAATATTTTCCCAGATCAAGATCTCTTGAGGAACTGCAGATCATAAAGGGTTAGTTCTAGTGTTAGATGTAGTACCTCCTGAATAAAGTTTGAGATACAAATTTGGTACAGTTCAGGAAAAAAAAATGCCATTTATTTATTTAGGGTTAAACATCTACCAGAAAAGTCTAGACCTGTCAAGATATCGGGGGTAAACCTCTCCAAGCTGGAGCATACTGAAACACTTGCAGATCTAGTAACTACAGATTGGGCGGATATTGGGTGTAGAGTGCCCCCTCTAAGTCAGAATACTGGTAAAAAAAAATATTCAGTGTAAGCACAAAGCCTTAGGCACATGGCCACACTACAGCCATGATTTCAGAACACTTGTAGACCAAGACAGGACAGAATAATCTTGAAAAACCCTCAGAAGAGGTGTAATGTTAAAATGGTTAGGTATTTCATGATCATATCCAAAAATGACTGTTTGCCCTACAGAACCCTATGGGTCAACACAGTTTAGATAGGGACACCTATTCATGGCATCCTGAAAAAATGCCAGCAACAGGACATCTAGAAGCAATGGATTTGTTGTAGAACATTCATGTGAATGGGGCTTGCAACGTAGCTCATGTTCCAGCAAGAATCCCAATTCCTATGAAACTACAATGAGGCTAACCAGTTTGCAGATTAGTTGGCCAATCGGCAGTAGGAATTAAACTGTCTGGACTTTGTTGGCTTACCTTATATTGACATTTTTGCCAAGTTTCTGGTGCATTTTTAATGCAAAGCACACACTTTTCTCTAGGAATTACCTATGGAGGTGAATGGGGGGTGGGGGAGTTGTGTTTACATGGCGGCACGTTAATGTGTATTATACAGAGAAGTGTGGATTATGCTAGGCGTTGCACTAGCTAGTTAAACATATGTGCCACCCTTCCCTTACCCCATACCCATCTAATTTGGGGGGGGGGATTTTTGTTCCATGCTAGGACAACCCCCAAACCATCAGAAAACCCATTTTTGGTTGGGGGGGGGGGGTGGGGGGGGTTGGTTATCCTAAAAACCACCCTTTCGTGCTCCAGTTTCAGGTTCTTTGCGCTCCAAATGGCTAAGGATGATCCATGTAACATTACTGCTTGTATGGCCTGCTACAGCAAACTAAAATGGACTACTGAAAGCTAGCATCACAGCAAGCAAAACATGTGAGATTTTGATTAAACATTTCTAGAATGCACCATATGTAGCAGGGCTGTGGATTTGGGCGTCGGAGTCGTCATAACATGGACCAACTCCCAAAATATATAATTAGTTAGTCCAGTTTGTTTGATACAGTGCAAAGAGCAAAAAAAATTGGGGCCGGCCAGTGCTACTGCTCCCATATCTTCCGACTCATCACATGTGGTGTGTAATTGATGACATGGAGCAGGCAAAGCGCTGCCCCAGGGGAAAAGATTCCGCTCCCAGGGCAAACAGATTTCAGCAACATTTTTCACCTGCTTTCAAAGAGTAGAAGAGTTCAAACCATTCATCAAAACTGACTGTGGCTGAGGCAAATGCTTTATACCCTGACATGGTTAGAGATGCTGCCCCTGTGGTCACCGCTTTTCCACCAACCTAAGTTAGTGTAGAGAGGCCGTTCTCTAGCCTGGACAGGAGATCAGATGTGAGGTCATGTATGCAGGATCTGATGGAGACAATACTATTTCTCAAAATAAATTCAGAGACTTCACAAATGTTCCTGTAGTGTTTTGCATATTTACAATTTTTGTGTTCTAAAGTCATTTCCAAGAAATATATTTTTCACTGACAAGCAAATTGGTAAAAATGTTTGGTACTTGTGCCTTTCAGGATCCATATCTCACCATCCACTACAGCTTCGTACATGAGGCTACTGTAATTTTATATACAGTCATCTTCTACATAAATTTGACTTGCAAGTATTTAGGATCTGCTTAGTTCTGCAGATTCTTGTCATGTAACTGCATTGTTACAGTTTTGCTCCTAAAAATCTAAATGTTAATTTTTATTGTTTTATTAGTATTTGGTAAATCCCCCTTTTTGG